>DWCF01001151.1:0-33574 GCA_018230265.1 Delias oraia
GTTTCACGCTGAATATTCTGTGAGCCCGTGGTATCACTTCGGACGAGCCGGCCCAATTAGTGCGTCAGCATATGCTTCATCATGACTTTCCCACGGGAGAGTTATTATACAAGGTTAATAGTAAACTCCGGCAACTTTCCAGCCGCCTCATTGTATTTCCCTCCCCACACTCTGTTTCTGGCCGTTTCTTGGGACATCTGCTTTGTTGTTATTATCTTACTATTATTAAATGTTGTTTATTATTTTTATTGGATATTGCCATTACTATTTTTCATTTGCAATAAAAGTCGTTTCATTTGTAATACAAATTCGTGATAATAAATTATTTTTAGTATATCGACATACAAATAAATATTTTTTTTCAGGTTTAAACTTTTCGCGTATAACAAATGTGAGGGCGCCGATAAATTTCGTTGATGAAACTAGATCCGCTGATAACACTACTATCTCTGGAAGAAATAAGGTATTTTGGAATAAAATATATAAATATATTCTATAAAATAATATATCATTGTATAAATCCTCTATATTTTTTATGGAGCTGATGGTTCTGAGTTCAACGCCGCCCATGGACAACTGCGCCTCAATCTACTATATACTACTATTACGTGTGCTGTTTTTAGCTGAGGGAGAATATGCGGCCCATCAATTTATACCGATTTATACACCTTAAACGGCGTAAAAAGCCCTCAATAACGAAGTCATGGTTGACGGCGCGGTTGTCCATGGGTGGCTGTGATGTTTTACTGTTAGAGAACTCCGTCTTTCATGTTGTCCTCTATATATCATAAATAAGAGTTTATGGGAATTTAAGGCATTCTTAACGACTTCTCTTTAACTGTGTTAATATTCACGTTGTGTAGTTGTTAATTTTTTCATAGATGTAAATTTTTCCCGTGTTAATTTGTAAAAATTGTGTGTTTACGTGTTCCTCAAATCTGCAGCTATCACAAGAGCAGAGAAGAACAGACACGTCATTAGACAAGGAGACATCTGAAGCCTTTGAGAGGTTCAATATGAGTGACATCAAAAAGGCTGGATCTATTTTTGATGGATTCTGTGTGAGTAATTTATCATTGGTTTATATATTTTCTATATAGTTTTTTTGCTGTGTTGTGCATATGTAATAACACGTTAAATGGTATCTGAGGTTACATTAAGTTGAGCATAACATTTAAGTCAGCTGCCTATGAGTTTAAAAAATTGTCAGTAACCAATCTATAATTGTGAAAATTTTTCTATAATTGGTCTATTAAATCTCTCATTTTATCAAATCGATCTGTAACCAGCCTTCAAGCTATCGAGAGGATATATTCCTTAAAGGCTGGAAACGGACCCGTGGCGCAGGGACTAGGATGTCCATGCGCGGAGGACCGCTTATACTGGATGAGCCTCCTGCTCGTTTGCCACCGTTTTTATATTTAAAAAATCCTATAATATTTCAGATATGGCTTGTTGGCCTAGAGGGTGTGAGCCGCGATCGAGCCGCGGCGTGCGTGTCGCGTTGCGGTGGTGTCCGATACGACTGTCCCCACGAGCGTGTCACCCACGTGGTCTCCGGTACCAACACGGCTGCAGCTGCGGCGACGTCCGCGCTACCAAATGTTCTTGTGCTGAGGGCGAAGTGGTTGCTGGACAGTGTGGAAGCCGGGAGAGCCCTTGATGAGGCTGATGTGAGTATTGGACGTATCTGTAGATATCGCAGTCATTTGGTAGGATCCGATATTTGATTGAATGACTAGCGCGTTCATTATTCTTAATAAATTTACAGACTGAATTTGCTCATATTTAAGATTTATACTGTGTTTCTGATCAAAATATTTTTTTTCAGTTACGGAGGTGATACAAGTTATATCCTAAACATATCATTATATTTTAAAAGCCGGTAACGCACCCGCGGCTCTGCAAAAGCTGGGGGTATCCATGGCCTGAGGACCGCTTGCCCTAATTGAGCCTCCTGCTCGTTTGCCACCCTATATTAAATAAAAACTTCATTTATTTTCTAATATTTTTTACATTAACTTTAAAAACTGGTATTAATTAATGTAAAATCCCATTGGACAAGTGATAATATGCTTAGGAAATCTTCTACTTTGTAGCACAACCTATTAGTTTTTATTGTATACAATAATGTTCTATTATAATGATTTCAGTATATAATGAATAGTAAAATGGCAACGCCGAGAAAGCGAAGTAAACCGATAGAAGCAGCGTCACCAATGAGCAAGAGGAATCTTCAATTGTTGCACGAGCCGCTGAATCTGCCGCCACCGGAACCGGTACTGGAGCCGGAAGTACAGGATGACATTGTAAATTTTTATTTGAGCCGTAAGTGTATTTTTATGTTATTGGAATCGGTAATTGTCAATAAAATATAAATCATTCTCATACAATCAAACACTTGATCACTTATAAGCACACTTAGTTTCATTATCGTTTACAAAACACACTTTTTTATTATTCTATAGCGGATAACGGAGCAGGTGGTTCTCACATATAGTAAGAGATCGCCGCCCATGAACAACTGCGCTACAGTCCGCGCATTGGTTTTGTTGCTGACTTTTTACGCCACTTTTAAGGGCCTCCGATATCCGCACTCGCTCTGCGAAACACAGTACAAGTATTGTTTCACGCTGAGTATTATGAAGAGTATTTGTAGGCCCGTGGTATCACTTCGGACGAGCCGGCCCAATTTGTGCATCCATGCTTCAGCATGGCTCTCCCACGGGTAATATTTAATGCCCATTTACAAATATTTTACAGAAAACATACCAGAACCGAACGAAAAAACCCCGGAGCCTGTAAGAGATCCGTTGCCAGATGTTACTGAAGATTTGGAGGACGATCCCACTGAGGAAATTGAGCAGATATTCAGAGGTATATTTATTTAAATCTTTAACCTTATGGGTTAAACTTAATACGTTAAGAAGTTCATTGCGCTTCAGAACACAACCATATATATATTTGTATGGATTACTGGCTGGCCTCGGTATATGCTTTGCCAAATAAATTATTAAAACACTACCCCTATTAAAATGTGTAGGGGTTGACGGTAAATTAGTGAAAATTTTTGATTAATATTTAAGATTGCATTTTTCAATGTAGTAAAAAAAAGCAATTGTACAAAAAATTATCTGTAACTCGTCTATATCAAATTGTCTATAATATCAATCGTTTTTAGTATGTTTTACTATATAGCGGACAACACCAAAAGTTAGTCCCCTGAAGGTAAGAGATCACCGCCGCCCATGGACAACTTTGCTGCAATTTGAGTTTAGTTAGTTGGCTATATCTTAGGTGTTATAAGCCCGTGGTATCACTATAGGTAAGCCGGCCCTTATCAGTGCGACATCAAGGCTCGCCAAATGCCAAGCCCTTCCAAAGATTTTATAGAAATTTATTTAGACTGGCATCGAATCCGGTACCCATTACGTCACGCTAGCTTACATTACCACGCCGTGCTAAATATAATTTTTTTTAAAAACTTTTAAAAACACCATTTGTGAACCGATTGCCCTAGGTGAGTCTCGTGCTTGTTTGTCACCGTTATTATATATAAATAAAAGTTAACTAGATGGCGTCACCGACTAAAAGTGTCGGTGTGGTGGTTTTTTCAATATGGCGAGAGTAACTGGTTTGGTTAATTAAAAGGACAAATTATTAAATAAACTTTAAATATAGTTTCTTTGTTTTTAAAAATCAGTGTTTACGTTTTGTATGTTCGTTTAGTTCACGAAGTTGTAAATATTATAATAAATATTTTTGTTTTTACAAACTGCTTTAACACAATATAACTTTAATACAACTGATTTCTTATTATAAAGATTCGTAAATTATTCGATATTATATGTATATATATATATTAAATATATCTGACATATTATATATATACGTATAAATGTTTGAATCACATGTTACACGTGCTAACTTAGACCAGCCGGTTTCCTTTGTAAAGATGGTTCCCAAAATATTATACATAAGGTCTATAATTGACTTACATATAATTACCAATGAAGGTTCATTTAGTAGTATATACGACACCAGAGCGTTTTTAGACATTTTTTCTTTTACAGGGTTAAAAATTGAAGTGGACGGTATGGATGCGGAGGAGATATGTGATATTGTGGCGGAGATCTCGGCGGCAGGCGGGATACTGGTGGCGAAAGGTGGTGCTGGTGAGGGGGCGTATCGGCTCGTGCCCCTCGATTGGGATTGCGAGGACAGTGGGGTGGAATATGTCAACGTCTTTTGGATTGTGAGTGTTATAAGACTACGTGTGGGTCATATCGAGTGAGTCGCTTGCGCAGTCGCTGTGTTGCGACGGCAAAAATGCAGCTGTGTACAGAGAAAAGAAAATTGTCTATCATTACTAAAATGTGTTTTAGAACAGTAATACAGTAACTAACAGTTTAAACATAGGACAATAACATACGTAATTATAATAATAATTTCACCCGAGGGAGAGCCATGCTAAAGCATATTTTAACGCAATAATTGGGCCGGCACGTCAGAAGTGATACCACGGGCTGACAGAATACTCAGCGTGAAACGATACTTGTACTGTGTTTCGCTGAGTGAGTGAGAATATCGGAGGCTCTTAAAAATGCAGCTTAAGTAGCGTAAAAAGCCGGCAACAGAACCAATGCACGGACTGTGGCGCGGTTGTCCGTGTTCTCTTAATATATGGGAGACCCACCTGCTCCGTTGTCCGCTATACTATAGTAAAAATATTACTGATTAGGTGCCGTTCATTAATCATGTGATCTTTTGAGAAATTTTTGACCCCTCCTCCCCTACCCTGACCTACGTTGACCGCCTTTGTTTACCTTTTTTAAGGGTACTTTTTTGTTTTGTGTTACAGAAAGATTGTTTGTGCCAGCAAGAATTGGTGCCATTGCAGTACTACCATCGGCCCGTGGCTCTGCCCGAATTTAATGTTGGACCTCTGTGCGGTGTCGTCGCCTGTCTGAGTACATACAGCGGTATGGAGAGAGCGTTCCTTGATCAGCTAGCACAGCTACTGGGTGCCACGTGAGTTGTTTTTAAAATTATATCAAATTTCTTTAATTCTATACCGGGCAACGGAGCAGGTAGGTCTCCTATATGATAAGAGAACACCGCCGCCCATGGACAACTGCGCTACAGTCTGCGCATTAACTGCGTTCACGGCTTTTTACGCCGCTTAAGCGGCACTTTTAAGTGCCTCCGATATCCTCACTCACTCAGCGAAACACAATACAAGTACCGTTTCACGCTGGGTATTATGTGAGCCCGTGGTGTCACTTCGGACGAGCCGGTCCACTTAGTGCGTTCACATATGCTTCAGCATGGCACTTCCATGGATGTGACAGTATTAAGACACTCGCCCAACCACTGTCAAGCCCTTCCAGAGACCGAAAAAATTACAAATTGGAAACATTTATAATGGTCGGTACCGGGATTCAAACCCTACACCTCTGGCTTCGTGGTAGACCTATTAAACCACTTAGCTACTAGGCTCTTAAACTGTTAGTTACTGTATTACCGATAGGAAATTTTATTTTCTCAGTACACAGCTGCGTTTTTGCCGCCGCAACACAGCGACTGCGCAAGCGGCCACTCACTTGATATGCCCCACACCTAGTGGGGATAAATATATGGGTGCTTTGAAGTGGGGTCTTCCAGCAGTCAGCGCCGATTGGCTCTTGGCCTGTGTGCAGCGGAGAAGCCGGGTTAGCGAGGTCCCCTTCCTCATAGGTGATACTGTGGGTAAGTTTGGGTTACTGAAGCTTAGCTTTGCACCGTGACATGCTGACGCAGTAATTGGGCCGGCTCGTTCGAACTGATACCACGGGCTCATAGAATACTCAGCGTGAAACGGTAGTTGTACTTGAAACGGTATCTCTATTGTGTTTCGCTGAGAGAGGATATCGGAGGCCCTTAATAATGCCGCTTAAGTGGCGTAAAAACCGGCAACTCAACCAATGCGCGGGCTGTGGCTCGGTTGTCAATGGGCGGTGGTGTTCTATTACCATATAGAAGACCCACCTGCTAATTGTCCACTATACCATAAAAAAATGAAGTTTTGCATGGCAAGAATTTGTTGGATTCTAGAGCTATCTATGGCCCTCTATGATCTAGAATTTGATTCAAAAAAGAAATAAGCCAATAAATTACATATCTAATAAGATTCTAAACGTTCTACTCAACTATATTTGCAAGTCATTCACTTCATTGTATGAGCTCCCCTAGACGCTCAACATCACCGTCATCTTCATCATTTTAGCCGTAGGACGTCTACTGCTGGACATAGCCTCCCCTCAGCCCTCCACGCATAACTGTCGGAGGCGACATGCATCCAGCGTCTTCCGGATATATGATATATATAAAAAATTGGATTATGTATATATAATAGAATATATATATATTCTTCCATATTCATATTTTCTCAAGATATTGAGTATTTTGAGCGTTGTGAGCGTCTAATAGAGCGTACCGATAATGTTTCAAATTTAGTTAATTAAACCGATTTGGGTGAATGTGAAATGAAAGGGTACCTATAATATATAGTTTATTTTTCGGATTTTTAATAGTTTTCAGGTACTCAGTTTAGGTTTTAATTATTATCATTTAGAGAAACTATTGTGAATTAATTTCAATTTCAGCCCCCTCCATCCCGGAATCAGAGGAAACAGAGACGAATATACCACAAGAGGTTCAGATAGAGAGAGATAAAGAGAATGAAATTGTTCCGCCAGTTGTTAATATTGTTGTACCGAAATTTAGCTCTATTCAAAGCGTTGACACGCCGAACGCTAAGCCTACCGGTGAGCCTTAAATAATTTCTTAATTAACTACGTATTGTTTTGATAGCCCCGTAGCTAAGTGGTTTAATAAATCTACCATGAAGCGAGCGAGTTCGAATCCCGGTCCGGACAATTATAAATTTAATTTATAATTTATTCGGTCTCTGGACCCTTCCAGAATGATGTGAGTATTCTGTGAGCCCGTGGTTTCCCTTTGGACAATCCGGCCCAATTAGTGCGTTAGCATATGCTTTAGCATGGCTCTCCCACGGGTGAAAATTTGAACCCAATACCTCTCGCTTCATTGTAGACTTATGAAAGCATTTATCTACAAGGCTTTCATACATTATTATTATATACATCTTATTAAACATTTCAGGTTGCGTCACACCAATACCAGACGACGCGCTATCGACGCCGAACCTGGCCAAGTTTAGCCCAACGACACGGCGTCGCCTTCAGGCTGTTCGCCGGGGGGAGATGCCCTCGGACCCTGTTCGGACCCCAAACGACCCGTGTAAGGCTTTTGTCATTATTCTAATATCCAATGCAGAATAGAGGTATGCTGTACACAACCTCGGTCTCGGCTTGTGTTATTTTGAGTTAAAGTGGCCATTTTAAATGAAACCGATTTTCATAATTTCCGAGGCAAATAAACAAGACGCTCAACTAGGATAAGTTATTCACCACTAAAGGCAAGGCGGTGGCAAACGAGCAGGAGACTCACCTAGGGGAAGCGGTCTTCCGCCCATGGACACACTTCTCTAGCCCTTGCAGAGCCGTGTAGGTGAGTTCCCGGCCTTTAAGATATATATATGACGAACATTTATTTTACAGTTGCGAAG
This sequence comes from Delias oraia, assembly GCA_018230265.1. Lineage (NCBI taxonomy): Eukaryota > Metazoa > Arthropoda > Insecta > Lepidoptera > Pieridae > Delias > Delias oraia. The sequence continues at coordinate 7,631 of DWCF01001151.1, forward strand.
AATATATCGACACCCGATAGTGGTTTCGGTGCCGCCATACGACCCGGTTCCAGCCAGCGACTCTCACCAGAGAACAGAAAGAGGCTGTGGAGTTTTGTAAATGAACTTCCCACGAAGGAGGATTTGCCAGAGGAACGACAGCAAACTGTGAGTTTTCATTGTTGTTTTATGTATTTTGTGACTACCGTGTCAAAAGGCCCAATAAGCCCCCAGAGTCACCATTGCCAACTCCAGAGTTTTATACCAAAAAATTGAGCAATGTGCGCACACACATCTAATGCGTGGGCTGTGGCGCGGTTGTCCCAGGCCGGTGGTGTTCACTTATCATATAGGAGAGCCATCTGCTCCATTGTCCGCAATACCATAAAAAACTTGCAAGTTCGGTAAAGAAATAACTTATATGATATCAGGTCCCAGTGTTCATTTAAATATCATCATCATCAGCCTATCAAGTTCACTGCTGAATATAATATAAAATAAATAATAATATAATTTAAATATATAGTAATAAAAATATTAAACCCGGCTTCGTTTCTTGTTCTTTTGTTTCTGGGCGTGTTCGTGAACAGTGATACGTTGATTAATGATTGACGATGATGATTAATGATTAATGTTGAATAATTGATTGATAGTTGACGTTCATTAATGACCATGTGCTAATGGTTGATAAACGTTCTTTAATGTTGGCTTTATCACATAAAACAAAAAATGTCCAATACAATGTCAATACGATGTATAAGTTATTTTGAAGTAATATTGTGTATTGAAAATATTTCAGCCATTATCAGAAATAAAAAATCGATTCTTGGCCCAGTTCAACTGCAGCACACCGACACAGCAACCGAATGTGGTCGCTCGGAAGCTCTGTCTGCAGGTATAGTATTTTTAAAGGGGAGGCAAATTAGTCTCCTGCACCTAGATTTAAGCAGTCCATCTCAAGAGCCTCGTAGCTTGTACGTTTTAAGTGTACCAGGAAGCGAGAGGTAACGGGTTCGAATCCCGGTCCCGACAATTATAATTTAATTTATATTTTATTCGGGCTCTGGAAGGGCTTGAGTGTCTTAGTAGTAACACACCCGTGGGAAAGCCATAATGAAGAATATGATCACGCACTAATTGGACCGGCTCGTCCGAAGTGGACGTGGTTTTGGACTGAACGAAGGATATCGGTCTTAATACCGTCTTACTCATTGGTGCTCATGCTGATTGGGCTGGCTCGTCCGAAATTATGTCACCTGCGCACAATGTCAGCAAAAGCTGAGTAATTGATTTAATATATGATCCACTAAATTACATCCCATAAGACAAACTCATATTGTTGTATTTTCACAGTAAATTTTATAATAATAAACACTAATTTATCTTAAATCTTATTTTATTATTTTAGTTATAAGTTGTCGAAAAAAAATTGTTTTGATAACTTTGCAATGAAACCTGTGTGTGATTTTATTACAACGTAAATAAATATATTATCTTTTCATCGTCTTAATTAACAGAAATAAAAATATCATTACATTTGTATCTCATGCAAAAGAACTCAAATTAAATTTTTAAATTTACTTTTTCAGGACGATATGGAGACGCCGCCATCGAAGATTCCCAGGTTGACGGAGTTGCAGGTAATTTACGGACTAAATATTAGATTGTTTTTAACTGTTATAAGAACGAAAATCGGTGGGCTGTCTGTGGTTGCCCATGTGCACGTTTGAGCAAATCTCACGGTAAAGCAGCACTGTAAATAGCATACGATTCAGCATGAGTCTACCACGGACTTTGTTAAGATATTCGCCTGATCACTGTCAAGCCCTTTTTAAGACTGAATAAATTAAAATATAATGTTTGTAGTTCCGACCGGGATTCGAATTCAATACCTCTCGCTTCTTGGTAGGCTTAAAAAACCACTTGGTTACGCCTTGGCGCATTGCATCATTGGTATTATGCTTTTCTTTATTGTAAAAGCATATACATTTATTAATAATGTCAGACAAGGTAATAAAACAATATTGCGATTAATTAAAGATTTTGATAAATTTAGTATAGATGTAGAAAAAGAGGGTTATGTTTTTAGTGTATCTAAAAACTGCTGTTATTACCAATGATAATAGATTTGGCGGTTCCAATGATGGCTTATGGCTAATAAACGAGTAGGTAAAAAATGTAAAAATCGAGATGTAAAAGCAATAGATCGTAGGATGAGTAAATTTGGGATTGTATGTATGTTAACAAAAAAATTATATTAGAACCTTTATATTTAGAAGTATGAAATATGTCTATCTATGTATATTCTATAATCTATTTTTCATACGCCTCTGGTGAAATTATGAATAAATGTGTAACTCTGCTTATGTTTAAGTTATGTTTATGTTTTAGAATAGATGCGTTGGTGTCAGTTTCTTTAGCCATGTCTTCTTTCAGCGCAATTACCCTGTGATATGATAGTAGAATCCAAATTAGACGTTCAAAAGATTATCAGACCTGTTCATATGTACAAATTTACATAAAAAAGTTTATCGCGGTGGCAAATTTATTAAAAAAATGTATATATGTAAGGTTTATATTTTTTCAGAGCGCGGGTGTTTCAAGTGCGGAGTCCAACGAAAGCAGTAAAAGCAGTATCGCGTGTGTTGACGCGCAGCTTCAAAGACTGAATGTTGCGCTAACCGCTCGACTTAGTTCGCAACGATCTAGGCGACCTAGCAGTGTTGCTTTGCCTGGTATGTTTATTTAGGTTTGATATAAAATACAATGTTACGTAAATAAAAAAAGGATAATTCTGACAGATCTAGGCGTGTCCTTGGGTGGAGGATAATTTGTTCTAGATGAGTCCCCTGCTTATTTGCCTTTAGATTTTTATTAAAAACATTACAGGCGGGCTATAAATTGTTATTTACTCAAAGTTATCTATACTTATACAAAGTACAACAGGTAAAACAGAAATTAGAAAACTATGAGGTAGGTAAAAAGGGGCGGCACTCAGTGGTACGCCCCACAACAAGAAATAATAATAAGAAAACATTAGAAAGTGGAAAACTTAGCATTGAACAAATAAATTAAAATACCAATATAATTGGGAGAGCCATGCTGAAGCATATCCCGACTAAATGGGCCGGCTCATCCAAAGTGATACCACGGGCTCACAGAAAATCAGCGTGAAATTGTAGTCATACTTGAAACGGTACTTCTACTGTGTTTCGCTGAGTGAGTGAAGATATCGGAGGTCATTAAAAATGCCGCTTATGCGTCGCATAAAGCCGACAATGCCTGCCTTGCAATGCCTGCAATCACCAGTGATTCGATTAACAGGTTTGCAATTGGAGGCATACAGCTGCTCGTAGAACCTCTCAATCTCTCTTAAAATCTCGGTCTTACCAGAGATTATAGTACCAGACTCCGTCTTCAACCTCGAGAGCTGGCTCTGTCCAACTGACAGATCTCTTGCGAACACTTTGGACCCTTTGTTTCGCTTTATCGCTTCTTCAATACATGAGGTATTGAATTGGCGTATATCATGTCGCATTTCTTTGGAAATCTGCTTGTTGAGGAGCCTATACTTCAACATCCAAGCCGGAGATCGCACTACCATCTCTCGCCGTTCTTTTAACAACTCCAAGGTTGAGTTTGAGAGTTTTTGTGGAGGTCCCTTTCGGCGGGCTCGAAAATACCGAGACCCGACCCCTTGAACAGTTGCAACCATCTTCCTGTTGATCTCGTCAATTGAGACTATGCCGTCCAGGCATGCAAAGCGATTCGCGAGCTCTAACTGAAACTTTTCGGGATTCAGGATCTGAGCAGTTGTTGGCTGGACCGTTGACTTCATTAGGCGCGACCGTTCACGCTTGACGTCGATGTTCAACGTGCCTCTAACCAAGCGGTGATCACTACCGGTTATCACCCTGGTGATCACGGAAACATCGTCGGACTGTCTCGACGTAGGTGCGTATACCTGTATGACCTTCATCGAATACCTTTTAGTTATTCTGAGTATCAGGAACGCAACTCTACTCGAGACAGCCCCGACTTTTACCACACTGTTAATGATGGACTTCCTCCCGAGAAAACCGACACCACCCCGGGATAGCTGGTCGCCTTTCCGCTGGAAGAGCAAGTTTCTGGACCGCAGGATTACCGTGTCCTCCCCCTCTCTTCAGACTTCGATAACCCTACGATGTCCCAGTGCTCACTGCCTCCTCCAGTTCATACATCTTATCGTCGTCCTCAAAGTGCGTGCGTTATATGTCGCCAGGTGAAGGTCGTTCGGTGGCGGTGGCCGTGCCGCTGCCGGAGATTCTTTGCACCCCCCAGCCCAGCCGAACCCACAGCCGCTACCGTAACTGGGACTAGCGGGGCTGCCGGGAACTAGGGGCCGTAAATTGTTTGTATTGGTCATAAGGGGGGTTATTTGCCTTAATCACCACGCTTGGCAGGCGGGTTGGTTATCGCAGAACATCTGCTGTACTCGAAAGGGCGCTGCTGCCCACCCTCCGGTCCTATAAATATTATTATATGGTTAAATTCAATTTTCAGCACCCGAGTTGGAGGCGGGGCCCGAATCTCAGCCCAACACAATTGGATGGGACGACACCACACCGGCGCGCAAATTTCCGATCAAGCGGTTTATGCTCTCGTCAAATGTTGACGTATGTAATTAATCAATATTAAGACTGAGTATTTTATAATTGCTTCTCAATATTATGACCCGTGAAAGATCAACGCTAATTCAACTGGCTCGGCTAGAATGAGTGGTTCTCAGAACACCAACGTCGACTACTACTGTATTTCACTCAGTGAAGATAAACAGCTTATCAAATATTTTTTTTATAGTATAGCGGATAACGGAGCAGATGGGTCTCCTTTATGGTAAGAGAACCTCGTTCATGTACAACTGCGCCAGCAGCCACGGTGCGACAGTATTAAGACCCTCGCTCGGCCACTGTCAATCTCTTCTAGAGACCGAACAAATTATAAATCAAATTATAACTATCCGGACCGGGATTCGAACCCAATACCTTTCGCTTCATGGTACACTTTTAAAACCGTTAAGCTACAAAGCTCTAAAGAAATCAATTAAATTTGTATTAGATGTATAGATTGTATTTGTATAGAACCATGAAGATATAACGGAAATGATACTCCACCTGGGTGGTGAGATCAGCGAAGGTGTTGAGGTGGACCCGAGGGCGACGCATATCCTCTGCTCGCTCCCCGGACGGACTGAGAAAATGCTGTGCTCCATTGCTGGAGGGAAGTGGGTTCTACATCCGACCTACGTCGTCAAAAGTCGAAGTGCTGGCAGGTTTTTGCTGGTGAGTGGAAAAGAAACCGGGAGATATTTAATGAACGGCTTGATTCCAGGTTGTTTGATTTGGTTCGATTAGATTAAGGCTGGATGAAACCTCGTAATTGTAAGACGGGCTGGTTTCCGCAACACGACGACATTATCGCGCCTATATTGCGTGGGGCAACCAACGGCATCAATCATGCCACCATGATATTATAACATACCGCGTATTCATAGGTTCAGCGGAAGGGAATAGCATTTTTTCCGACTTAATGAGGATTTCGACTCAATGGACTTGATGAAACTCAATTAAATATATCACAAATTAAGAATCATATATGTAAATGATAATTAAAATAAATATATAAATAATTTAAGCGTCACATTATAACAATGTTTTATAACTAATACTATCTATATTCTGAAATCGAGAACGTTTTGAACGTGTTTTTCGTTCAAGAGCCAGGTTTATTATATGATAAGGGCAATAGGCATGACCTGGCAGGCGTCAGCCCTGCATGTCACCAGCCAATATAGTTTTCTAATCGTAAAAAATATAGGATTTAAAACTTGTTCCTATAAGCTTCACAATTTAATAGGATGTAGTTTATTATCGGTTGTGAATTATTTTAAAAATCGACATGCGTTTGGAATGGGCACAAATTTCCGCCAGGCGAGTTTAAAAGTGCCAACTTTAAGGGGTAAAATAATTTTACTCCTGTATAGATGAAATTTTACGACTGGCGGTTTTTAATAGCACAAGACCTTGCCAGGCGAAAGAGAAGCTTCTAGGGGTTGCTAAACCTACAAATTACTAATCCGTTACTCGGAAAGATTCACTGGCGCCCAGTCTATTATATAGATTATGGAATTTAAAAACATGTAATTGTCGTTACAGGAAGAGGAATACGAATGGGGTAACCCGCTGGCGCAAACCTTGCCGAACCTGTCTGCGGCTGAGACGAACCTTGCGCGCGCCGCGTTCAAATGGCGCAGTGCGCTCAGCGCGGGGTCTCATGGACCCTTCCATGGGGTCATCGGGCTGCTGCACGTGCCGACCGTCAAAAGACGGATGCTGGCGCGTCTACTAGAGGCTGGTGGGGGAAGTGCACCGGATCTTCAGTGCGTATATCTTTATAAATAGCTAAAAAACCGGTAACGCACCCGCGGCCCTGATTTAAGATTTAAGGGTGATTTTTATTGAAGATTTAAGGGTGTCCATGGACGGAGCCTCCTGCTGTTTTGCCACTGTTTCCATAAAAAAAACTAACTCACCCCGGAAAAAACTTTCTAATATATCATATAATAATAGTGACATAGTGCAATCTCGTCAACTCGAATGTCCAATGAAATGCTAAGAAATTCGTACGGCCCCGATTACTATCACTGAGCGTTTCTAAGATAACGGAGTGGAACCGAGTGTGGCCGTTATTGTGGGTTCTATTGATGAGCTCACCGACTTATCTAATACTCTTGTATGGGTGTGCCTTAGCGTGTTCTCTTAACATTTCAAAAATGAACCGTGAAGCGCCGCTTAGAATCGCGCTTCCGAAATCATCCCGTGCGGTGTCGTAAGGGGCAACTAATGCACAAACCGGAGAGCGGGGAGGGCGTTCTCTAGCCTAACTGCGATCGCCAACCCGCCTGCCAAGCGTGGCGATATTGGCAAACACCTCCCCCCTCCTCAACGAAAATATGCATGGCGGTCCAAGGGGGAGGCCCATGTCCAGCAGTGGACGTCTTACGGCTGAAATGATGTCGATGATTAAAAATTTATTTTCAGACCTCCATACACAGATGAGCGCGTCACTGTATGTTTCGCCGACATAAAGAAATACCCCCTGGCCGATCGAGATGCAAAGTGGCTGGTCTCCAAACGGATTCCCGTATGTGCCCCGGTTCTTTTGAGTGCATATCTCACGGACGAGCGGACTCCGGACCCGAAAGAGCACTGCTTACCCAATTTTAGACCTGAAAACAATATATTATAATAAAGTTTGACTGTTTTATTCAATACCATGAATACCTCAAACGCTCTAGCCTTTTCTCGCCAATGTGAAATCGTATTTAGAAAAGGGAGCCCACCCGTTGAGTATAGATCTTAGACCTGTCTAGAGTGTATTTAATAAAGTTAATTTAAATTTGTATTATTCAATGCAATGAATATATCAAATTCTTTAGCTCTGTCTCGCTAGAGTTAAATTAAATTAGAAGAAAAGTTATATGAGCACTGTTTACTATATTTTAAACCTAATTACAATGATAATTAAATAAAGTTTATTTTAATTTGTTTTATTCAAAATAAATCTTGTTTTTTATATCACTAACAGAGGACCAGGTCAATTAATATATAATATAATAAAAGAGGAGTGAATCATGACCGAATACATAATTCGCAATAACATAATATTGCGATGATAAATTATTATACTAACTTTGAAAATGGATGGAACTGCTTAGTGTACAAAGCTTAAGTCTGTAGATTGCGTAGAAACGACGGGGAATTACATCACCGCGAGCCCGTCTCACGCGTAATCACAAGAGAAATAGGTATGTCGCAGTCATCTGATTGTATCCGTTATTTGATCGAATGACTAGCGCGTTCGTGTAATGACGACATTTAATTGAATGACTAAGGAAAACTCGTTAAGTTGTTGTATGGAACGTCTTGATAGCGTAATTTAGCGTAGTCGTTGAATTAGATATATATTTAGGTTAGGTTTAGTGAAATCCATGCTATTACACTATTTTATTACGAAAAGTTCATTTTCAAGTAAAATTAATCAAAAACATAACAACATATGACTGCGACACATACATTTCTTTCGGTCGCCTGCTGCGACGGCAATCTACCGCGCGATTCGCTCGGCACATTTCGCCGATCGCCATTGCATGTGGTTTCATTAAATGTAATAAGCTAAGCCCGCTGAAAAGAACCAGCGAAATAAACTCAGTGGGTGTAATTTTTTGCTTCTGTGAGATATTTAAATAAATATATATAACAAAAAAAATTAATATTATTTTTATTAATTATTTTCTGAGAACTCCTGACGTGAACACCTCATTCCCAAAGTGTGATATCAGTAACATTATGACTACAATTCGCATGATCACACAAGCATCCCTTAAAAGGTTTTTTAAATAATAGATTTTGAACTATTAGGAAAAATCTAGTTATTTTTAAAAATAAATAATCATACGCTAGAATCTTGTTTTTTATTAACACCACACTCAGATTTTAAAACATGTTTGCCTTAACGCAAAGAATCATTTATTAGATGACCTAAAGCTTAGGCGTATATATGGCAAAAGTACCTATAATTAATTTTCTATTTATAGTTGTCCCGGTTTGTTTTATGTTCTTATATATTCTCTAATAGCTGACCTCGGGTAATGTTTTACTTATTTAAGTACTAATCGTTATTAAATTAGGAGATGGTGATAGAAGGGTAACAATTTTTTTTATAGTATAGCGGACAACGGAGCAGGTGAGTCCTATGGTAAGAGAACGCCAACGCCCATTGACAACCGCGCCATATTCCCCGCATTGGTTGTGTTGCCCACTTATAAGGGCTCCAATATCCTCGCTCACTCTGCGAAACACAATACAAGTACCGTTTTACGCTGAGTATTCTGTGAGCCAGTGGTATCACTTCGAAATAGCCGGCCCAACTAGTGCGTGAGCATTTGCTTCAGCATGGCTCTTCCACGGGTAGTTTGTAAATGTTTATACTTAATTAAAATCAAAAGTATTTTGAACTGCCTTATTATATATTCCCTTATTATTTTATAACCCGTAGGAATATGAAAAATAGATTACTACCGATTTGCGGACTTCTGAATATACATATATAATTTTATAAAAATCGCTAAAGACGTTATAAAGCTGTATTTTATGTATAAAATAATAAAACATTTGTATGATTATTCAAAGGGAATCAAAAAGTAAAACAATGTGGTTTACATATATTTATTCAAAAATTATCAATCAAAAATTTTACATAGTAATTAAAATTGGTAAATACATTTCTTTTTACAAAATTTTCACTTAAGCGGTAATTTAACGGGCCGTCGGTACTATCACTCAGCGAAGCACAATACATACATGTTTCACGCTCGTCGCTGGTTCTGTTAGGCCGTGGTAGCCAGACAAGGCGTCCCAATTACTGCACCAGAATATTTTTTTATGTAAATCGGGAGGCAAGAGCAGGATGTTCATACAGTAGGTACCTATAAGCGATCCTTTACTCATGAGCCCCGCATGTGCGTTATCGGCCTTATAATATGCTTCAGTATAGTTTTCCTAAGATAATGTTAAGATATCCCTCTGGCCAAACCCTCAAAGATCGAATACAAATTACAAATTAAATTATATACAGACCAGGGATCGAACCAGCTATGTCACGATAGCTTATATGAGGCTCTTTAATTATATTTCATAACCAAATATATTCTTTCTTTTCAAAAATAAATACGATTAGTTTAATTTAAATAAAGTAATTCAGTTAAATTGAAATTAAAAATATATCTGATAAATATTTTTTTATTTTTACTTAATTTTAATTATCACAAGCTGCTTGTGTGCTTTTTTTATTCTATAGCGGACAACGGAGCAGGTGGGTCTCCTATAAGATAAGCAAACACCGCCGCCCATTAACAAACGCGCTACAGTCCGCGCCAGATTGTGTTGCCGGCTTTTTATGCCGTTTAAGCGGCTTTTTTAAGGGCCTCCGATATCCTCACTGCGAATCACAGTACAAGTACCGTTTCACGCTGAGTACTCTGTGAGCCCGTGGTATCACTTCGTACGAGCCCTTTTTCGTTAAGTGAAGAAATCGGAGGCTCTTAAACAAGCTGCTTAAGTGGCGTAAAAAGCCGGCAACAAATCCAATAGGCGAACTGTGACGCATTTGGTGGCGGTGTTCTCTTACCATATAGGAGACCCACCTGCTCCGTTGTCCACTGTACCATAAAAAAGGGGATCCAACGGAATCAGCTAAATTCTGAAGACCGTCCTAGTCAAAACGCTTAACCATGAGTTTAAGAAATTTATCAGCTTTGCTTGGATAGTCCAGTCCGGAGTCAGCCAGGTCTTTCCATGATGCTTCGAAGATGCTTTTGAAGCCGCAGCTAGCAGCCAACTTTTGCGATGCCGGCCCAGTGAATACTGTTGTGCTGCCTTTAATCCCGTGGAATTTGCAGAGAGGCTCCCTATAAAACATATTTAATGATAATTACTACAGCGCTTTCAATCGGATAACATGTTTATGATAAGATCATCACAGCCCATGGACAAACGCGGTATGATCTATCTATGTTGTCAATTTTTTACACCTCGTGACTTAAGTAGTACCTATAATTTTATGACTGTAGATATGTCTTTTCTCGGCGAAGTAAGTACAATTTTAACAAGCACTTTTATATTTCTTCAGTAAATCCAATATTTTTTTTTGAAATGACTAAAGTTTTTGGCATAAGGCCTTTATAGCTTCTCGCGGACTTTGGGGCGCGAGTTTGTTTTGTGATATCTGTGATATCTAATAAACTAAGATTCTGACAATAAAGCTATCTCTAATTAATTTATTTTACTTTTTTATTAGTTCAATCATATAGTATATAATATTTAAAATATAGATTTCGCGGATTTGATAGACTGGTGACAAAGTAGGTACATAACATTTACCCGTGGTGTCAGCATGGCTCTCCCACGGGTGCAACATTATTAATACATTCGCCCGGCCACTTTGAAACACTTCCAGAGACCGAATAAATTATCAATTAAATTATAATTGTCCAGACCGGGATTCGAACCTCTCACTTCATGGTATACTTTTAAAACAATTAAGCTACGAGGCTCTTTACTTGAGAAGCATAACAAGTCAGAAATATATACCTAGCAGCCAATAGCTTGGCACCAAGTTTCTGGCTTCTATATTCTCTCTTGACAACCAATCCAAACGCATGCAGTAACGTATCAAGGCCCACATACTCATGAGGATCCCTTTTTAATTCCAAGTACTCCAGTCCTTTGAGCACATTCTTCCATCTGTCGCCTTCGATCTGGAATTTTGATTCCAATGAATTTTTCTTACATAGAAACGCTACACAAAATGTCTGAGATATGTCCTTTTTTCGCTAACGTACATTTACGTTGCCAAAACGAGAAAAAACACTAAAATCTGATTTAGTTGTGTTTTTTGATTATTTAGCGAACAACGTGTACGTGCGTACGTACGAGTACGGTCCATGCATGACACACATGCAAGACAACAAACTTTTAGTATATATTTTGTTTTGTAAAGTGACAGATTAGTGTTGACAAGTGTTTTTATTAGAAATAAATACATTTAGTGAAAACGTCTTTAGCATCTGTCCCTCTCTCGGTTACGTGCTTTTGTCGTTGTAAAGGCGAGACAGAGCAAGTTTGAAATACATATTTATTTTTTATATCGCTGAAATGATGTAGAAAGCCAGCAACATATCCAAAGCGGGGATTACGATATGAATACGGAGCATTGTTCTCCCAAATAGTGAATGTAATGTCAATGAATATTTATGTCAAAGAAATTAAGAATTTGTGAACATAAAAAAATACCATAAGAAATTGATCATTTTTTAGAATGTTCTTAACATGCTTACAGACCTTGCAGCAGATAAAAATTCAAAAATCAAAATTTTTAATAATTTACCTCATTTATATTTACTAAACCTCCAAAGGATGACTGAAATTAATAGACACGTTTTTTTAATTCTTCTGTTATTATACTTTTTTAATAGATAACGGAGCAGACGGGTGCCCTCTATGGTAAGAGATAACCTCCACCCATGGACAACCGTGCCACAGCACGCCTTTTAGTTGTGTTGCCGGATTTTACGCCGCTTACACTGTATAATTTTTATTTTTATTTTATAGCGGACAACGCAGCAGATGGGTCTCCTATATTGTAGGAGAATACGGCTGCCCATGGACAACCAGCCACAGTCCACACATTGGTTGTGTTGCCCGCGTCTTACGCCGCTTTAGCGGCACTTTTAAGGGATTCCAATATTCTCGGTCACTCATTGAAACACAATACAAGAATACAAGTACTGTTTAGCGCTGAGTATTCTGTGTGCCCGTGGTGTCTGGTATTGCGTCGATACGGCACAATTGGTGCATTATCATATGCTTCCGTATGGCTCTCCCACGGGTGCATGATAGCAACTACTTAAGTTGTTAATTAATAAAAATCATGTGACTCTGCAAATAATTTTCGTTTAATAATATGTTTGAATGTTTATGTTTTATTACCTCCACATTTGGAAATGTGTCTCCCGAAGTCATAACAACGCACACATTGACCGCGACGAGGTTTTTCTTGCCTCCGACATATGTGTATAGGGCCAAAGACATCCGCTGGGCTAAGCACGGTTCCCAAAACTTCTTTATACCCCTAACACTTTCTTCGTCGTCAGATAACTCTATAAATTGATTATTTTAAAAATTATTGGTAATAAATTTATTCTACCGTTTATTCTTCGTCAATGGCTACTGAAGACAATATTTAGCCAATTTTTCTGCAGAATGCAAAGGCTTTATATAAATTACAGATAACAGATTACATAGTTCTAATATTTTGTAATAAATACATTGAATGTATCGGATTGCTACTTAAACGGCGTAACAGCCTGCAACAATACCGAATCGCGAATTACGCAACAGCTGTCCATGGGCAGCGGTTTATTCTTATGGATGAACATAGTACCTAGTTTGATCTATCTTGAACTAGTTCTCCTGTCCTAGTATGCACTTTATAATAGAAAAACAAAATTACATACCCACGCATATTTTTCTTAAAAAGCTTTACTAAATATGAATAAACATAGATATATATTACTAATGGATCTTGCAGAAGTCATCTTGCCTTGTACCGAGTCCAACCATGAACTCATCTAAACCCGACAGACTGTCACAGTGCAAAACATTAGCCCTGTTTTTGTAATCGGATAAAAGTAGCTCATAGTAAGCTATCCATGCCAAGTTTCATGAATAACTATTCAGGCATTTTTGAGTATTGAGTAAGTCCACTGCTGGAAATAGGCCTCCCATAAAGACGCCCATCTATTGCGATTTTGAGCGATCTGGACAGGCGATTGCCCGCGATTGATCGCGGTATCGTCTTTCAATCGCGTGGCGGAACGTCCCAATCTGCGTATTCCGGTACGCGGTCGCGACTCGAGAACCTTTCTTTCCCATAGGTTGTCGATTCGTCGAGCGACGTGGCCAGATCATTGCCACTTCAACTTACTAATACGGCGGGCAATGTCAGTTACTTTAGTTCATCTGCGAATAACCTCATTTTTTATTTTATTTCGCAGCGAGACTCCGAGCATTGCCCTCTCCACAGCTCGCTGAGTTCTAGAGTTATAAATAAATAAGTCTGATTCTTATCTAATATATAGATTAGTTAAAACATTTGAAGTCACTCACTACTTAAGGAACATAATACTTCATCCGTGCAAAGATGGTCCACCAAAATCTGCAAAGCCTCTTTATCATCTTTCGGGTCCAGATCTTGCACAATCCATTCCTGTCCATTGGCTTCCCATTTGTCCCAAACTCGGGGACATGATTTATCCCAATTCCTCTTAAAAGGCATCTGAAAATTTCATTCTATGATACCACAATGCAGCGTAAATAGTTTGTAAGTACTGTGTTTTTCTGAGTATAGATGGTTAAGCGGCATAATAAAACCGGCAACATATCTAAAGCGCGGCGTGATTACCCATGGGCGGCGGTGATCTCTTACCATCAAAGAAACCCGCTTATCCTGGTAACCGCTTTATAATAAAAAAAAGAATACGTTAGAAATAATGAAAGCCCGTGTTGAGTATAAATAAAAAATATTAATAAATAAAATATTAAACTGGTTTTATAAAGAGTAGCTTTGTTATTATAATTTTAATAACAATTATTACATATACAATTTAAAACTTTATAATTCAGATTATAGCTAAGAATACATACAGTCCTGCTTGGTGTTATATAGGGTCTTTCAACAAGGACGGGTTGATGTTCTATTCAGCGAACACACGGCGTTCTCTAAGATCATATAGTTTGAGTTCTTGGGTAAGTTGGATCGTGTACGGATGCAGGCCCAAATCCTAACGCAAAGTTCTCCAAGTTAGTCTACGAAAGGCCGAGTTATTGTGCAAGGCGAGAAATCGACTGCGTCGGAGTCTCCTGAACACTCACGTACAGCGCCGATGTATCAGCCGATCTGGTGTTCCTTTGGCGTATCGGTGCTTTTTACCGAACCGGTTGTCTCAAATTTGCTCACCAATTGGCGCAATTCGTGTACCGTTAGCGCTAACGAATAAATAATAAAATTATATCATATATATGCTGCTCAGTCCTGTAATTTGCGATAGTGATTTGGCATCATTTATTAAAGATAAAATAGATTTGACAGATGTCGCCAAAACAAAATAACAGCTACAGATAATTAATATCGATCCGCTCTATTTGAAAGAGTCTATATTTGGGTTTCAATGAGAGAATCCAATAAAAATATATAACATTTCCATTTTACAAACATATTGACTTACTATTAACAATATTCACATATATCTTTTATAAAGATAAAACTGTCCACTGCACGTCCAATGCACTCAGACTTCAATTGAGTAATAAACTAAGTAAATTTTATCCTGATACGAAACTTCCTCAGGTCACTTATGTTATTAAGGAAATACGAATCACTTATACGCAAATTCGCGTTGTTGGAATGTTAGACTTCTTTCCCAGTACTAAAATATGTCGTGTGCCAATTTAAAATATTGCGCGCATTGACGCACATTTGCAGAAGCTTGTCGCTATATTTTTATGACCTGAAGCGATTATATTTTCTTTGATTATTTTAATAGCTGTTAATAAGACGTGACTTTTAAGCCGACAACACAACCAAAGCGCGGACTGTGTGTTTTTATGGTATAGCGGACAACGGAGCAGGTGGGTCTTCTATATGATAAGAGATCGCCATCGCCACCCGTGGACAACCGCGCCACAGACCGCTCTGTCGTCCGTTTTTTACGACTCTTAAGCAGCATTTTTAAGGGCCTCCGATATCTTCACTCAGCGAAACAGATTAGAAGCATCATTTCAAGTACAACTACCATTTCACATTGAGTATTTTGTGAGTCCGTGGTAGCACTTCAGCCAGGCGGCCCAATAAGTGCGTTAGGATATGCTTCCCACGGTGCGGCAGTATTAAGACACTCGCCCGGCCACTGTCAAGCCCTTGCAGAGACCGAATAAATTATAAATTAAATATACATAATAATATAACATGAAGCCAATGTATTTTATAAAATCTCAAATATTATTAATATTTTATTTAAAAGCACTAATATTTAAATAATCTGTTTGATTAAAAATAAAAAAAAAACCGAAAAGGAGGTTTACAATTTCCTATATCTCTATTATATATTTTTTATGGATAAACAAACAAAGTATATAATAAATAAGTATAAAGTATATAATTAGTAAAGTTATACTGCTTCAACGGCATAAAAAGACAGCAACACAACCAAATCGCAGCTTACATTGCGGTTGTCCATGAGCGGCAGTCATCGCTTACCATCGTAACAACTGTACCATTGTCCGTTATATAATAACAATAATAAAAGAACCATCAAGATTATGTTATGTCTATTTTATTATATGTGTATTTTGTTATCTGTCCTGTCGCTAGTGTGTAACCGTCCTATACATTAGCATGAAGTACAAAATATCAAGTGTGTGCTTCAAGAGCAATTGAATGTTATTAATGCTAACAAACAGATTATTAAAGATATTATAGATACCTATAATTTGTCAACAATCTGAATTGGCTTTAACCAGTTTAAAAACAAAGGCAAAAAACAATTCTATTGTGCAGTGGTTATCGCATTTGTGCTCGATGCTGGGAAAACTTTTATAAGATATACATTTTCGAAGCTTACTGGCAGAGCGTTCTTGTGTTTTTCACAGCTTTCTTGTTGTTGCGTTATAGATACCTTCGGTTGATGTTAATTAATTGAAATTATCATTAAGATATTTTCCGAGTTTGATAAAAAATTTAAGTTCTTGTCTTGGTTTATTATTCCTTTGGACTTATAGCCAATTTATTTTAAATCTATTTTTATTCATTTTAAGATAATTGAATTTAAAGAAAATGTTGTTGAAGGAATAAGATATATTTTTTTATAATGCCATATTACGAGGAATGACTGCTTGATAGTATGAAATCACCGTCACCACAACCGCTCCGTAATCTCAGTTTTGGTTGTGTTGTCGGCGTTTTACGCCGCATATATAGTTTATTGGATACCACTTAGTGAAACATTTTACACGAATTTCACGTTGTTATGTTAGTCTGTGGTATAATTCGGATCAGATGGCCTAATTAATGCGTCAGGTAAGACGCCCAGCCACTGTTAAACAATCCAAAAGACCGAATAAATTACCAAACCAATTTTAACTCTATTTACATTAGGACGTGAACCCTGTACCTATTACGTCTCGGTAGCATATTGTAAATTGCTCAAAACATGCACGGTCACTATGATTTTGTATTTATTTGATCCTAATTTGTTTAGGTCAGATATTTTATCAAATACCATCTTGTCATACTTAAGGCGAAATGAGTCATACTTTTAATGTCATTAATTCTTAATTTAATGACAGCGCTTAAACGTTTTCAGTTTTCCTTGGTGACTTATTTAAGACGTATTATGTAGATTCTATACTAAACATATAGCGTAAAACCCGGCTTCTTGACCATTCTAAGAATGTTCGCAACTGTATTTATTTATAGTATAGCAGACAACGGAGCAGGTAGGTCACGCCACAGTCTGTGCATTAGTTGTGTTGCCGGCTTTTTACGCCAGCTAGGCGGTATTTTTAAGGGCCTCCAATATCTCATATATACTCACTCAGCGATACACAGTACAAGTACCGTTTCACGTTGAATATCTGTGAGTCTGTGGTATCACTTCAGACGAGCCGGCTCAATCAGTGTATCCGTATATGCTTCAGCATGGCTCTCCCATGGGTATGACAGTATTAAGACACTCGCCTGGCTACTATTAAGCCCTTCTAGAGACCGAATAATTACAATATAATTTATAATTGTCCGAAATGGGATTCGAACCCGATACCTCTCGCTTCTTGATATACCTATTAAACCACTTAGCTACTAAATTAGTTAAAATTTCAAACATTTATAAGGCGTGTGTCCCTAAATGAAATAGGAGATATTCGTCTTGTCGGTCACCGCAGTAGTTAAAAAAATAATTATAATTTATCACGCTATAAATAGATAATTTATCATTCCTATTTGTTTAAATAATTAAATGAGATTGTTTGCTTATTCACGATAAGGAATTGCTTATGTGAGTACCTATTTGTATTTAAATTGTATAATAGTATTCATTAATAAGTAGCTTTCTTAAATTTTAGGGTTTTTAAAGATGAATTGGTTGAGATTGTATATAATTGTTAGAATCTAATCGATATTTCACATGTTTGATATTTAGAACATAGACTCGAAAAAAACATAACAAAGGCTGCTTTTAAAGTTATTAGTTCATATTAGTAATTACTATAAAGTATCATCATGATCGACCTATCAAATCCACTGCTGGACATAGGCCTCCCCAAAGACGCCAACCTATTGCGATCTGGATCTAGCAGTTGCCCGTGACCTTATGAGATCATCTTTCCATCGCGTGGCGGGGTCGCGTCCCTCCCTGCGTTTTCCGGTACACGGTCGCCACTCGAGAAGCTTTCTTTACCATCGATTGTAAGTTCGTCGAGCGATGTGGCCAGCCCATTGCTACTTCAACTTACTAATATGGCGTGCAATATCGTTTACTATAAAGTATATTTCAATAAAATTTAAAATCAATCCCGATCTGATGCATGGCAGACGGGGCCGAGCACACTGTTATTGGAAAATTCAAAAGGATGAATGTGTAATATCCATCTGACCATCATTATAAGACCGTGCTCTAGGTCTGACCTAGAGCACGGTCTTATAATGCTCAAGGTGCTTAACAGATTATTTTATCAATAAAGGAAAAGTTTGATTGGTATGTTTAATTTATAACACTGATTGATTGCAATATCAGGAAGAATTATCCTTAAGTTCCTATTTGAATATGACGTTTCTCTATTTATTCTATAAATAATTATATCAGATGATATCTGAGCGGACTTGTTTCTAAAGTGCGCGGCGCGCACTCAACTGAAATGCGTTCGACGCTTATTTAATTAAATAGCTCGTTAGTATGTATAAGGCGCGAAAATAAGTATGTCATTTTAAACGCGTATTGAGCGCTTATCATCTGAAAGTACCTTTACCATTAGTGTTTTTATAATAACAAAAGGGCCAAAGCGCCGCGTCCTCACAGCGCCGGAATCGTACAAAAACTAAATTGATAACACATACATAGTATTATAAAAACCCTCTTTTGAGGTTAGGTTAATTTTACTTCAATTACTCGAAAAGTCGAATATATCTTGGTAGGAGGCTATCTACCTTTCACCTTCTCAACCTCATCCGCGATCGGAGTATTTCCAGTCCTTCCAAATACCCCATGTATATACGGCGGAGGTAAAATAAAATCATGTTCTGAATTTCGTCCTTTGATTTGATTTGTCAGTAATATGTTTATGCATGCAATTTCAGTTCATTTCTAAAATATTTAATAGCGATATGCTTCGGTGGAATCTTGTACAGTGAATGGTTTGTGTATATGATACAACCGTACTATTGGAAAACCCTTCAGTGTAAATCGGAGCAATCATGTACAAAAATATTATTTATCGCAGATCCACAAATACAGGGAGATTTGGCCGTGCCAGCACCCCTCAGCTATCTGTTTAATTGGGATAGTGACAGGTATGTAAAGTCTGTAAAAATCAAGAAGTGCACTAAATTTTGTTTATTTAAAATTCAATTGAAAAAATCATCTCAACCTGTTGGAATCTATTGTATCTATTAGATAGAAAGACACACAATCAATAATGAAAATCTTGCACTCTATTATTGTTTAACTTTTTGACTGGTACAAGTATGTTTCAGATATTTAAAATCTACATATTCAACAGTAGAAAAACACTTTCACCCTGATGTACTTGTTTTCCTGGGAGATCTAATGGACGAAGGAAGTATATCCACCAGACCCCAGTTTCATAACTATGTGAAGAGAATATCAAATATCTTCGACCCACATTATCCAGTTGTGGTAAATATGAATTAAAAACCTATAACTTCTGTTCTCAAGTTTGAGTTACTTGTTGTTTAAATACTTGTATATAAGTTAAAAAAGTACATTAAAATTACTTCAACATATCAAAAATTTTCCATAATGTTACAGCAAGTCTGGATACCAGGCGACAATGATATTGGAGGTGAAAATGAACCAATAAGACCTGACAAAATTGAAGAGTTCAGGACAGTGTATTCACAACCAAATGTTATAATATTCCAAAATATATCTATTTACAAAGTCAGTACAATCACATATTCGGTTCCACAACCCCTTGATGATGATTTGAACTATAAAATTGCTATATCTCATTATCCCATCATAGAGAGAAGAGTTTTTGCAAAACAGGTTAGTTTTTTTTAATGCTTTGCTCATAGTTTAAGAACCAGATTAAAATTGTTTTATAAAAAAATATTCCGAAGTATGCATTTTATATCTTATTAAATATAAGAACATATAAAGGGTTGCATTTTTAGGTCATAAATTCTATCCATCCTGACATATTTTTCTGTGCTCATGAGCACAAATCAAAGTATGTAAAGCTGAAACGGGATTATGAATTAAAGGAGACACATTTACTTCAATATAAAGATCCAGTGTTATCAATATCCATCGATGATGATTGGCTGTATGAAATCTATGTGCCAACATGCTCATATAGAATGGGAACAAGCAAGATTGGATTTGGAGCTGCTGTTGTTGGTTAGTATATGTATTGAAGACTTTTCTTATATGTTTATCTTAATGTCTACTTATCCATTATTTTTAATTGTTTACGTGTCAAATCCTTTGTATCAGATATCTAACTAAATTAATTCTGTTATTTTCTTTCAGAAAATGACAACCAACATCTCAAATACACAGTATTTTGGTCACCCACGAGATTTCCTTATTTATTTTTCTATTTATTTATTGTTATAATTCTTTTAGGTTACACATTACTATATTGTTTCATGAGAATACTACCAAAATTTTTCAAGACAGTTAAATCTAATGATATGCAATTTCTGCTACAAAAATCCTAAATAATAAAAAGACTGACATATATTATTTTATTATGTAGATTTCATTTCAAATACAGGGAATTTATCTTTTAAAATTTAAATCATAACTTTTGGACCAGTTTTAAAAAGAGACATTTTAGTATGTACATATTTCTCTTTGCCCTTTAATATTTAAACTTCAAAAAATACAGTTTAGTATATCTTATTTGTTATGATAATATTCCTCTAATATCTAAATATAGAGATGAAATCTTATACTGTCTGAAATTTTATATCTGTTCATTCAACATAAAAAAAATATTTATGCCAAGGTTTGTGATAATAAAGCAATATAATATTTTATTGAATTAAAGACAATTATCTTTACTTATATTTTAATTCCTAATTTATTTAATAAAATAGTAGTTGACAATGTGATAGTCATATAAACATTCAGTAAAATAAAAGTGATTTCATATGGTAAAAATAAAGTTTGAAACATGAGATTTGTTAGGCCAGTTAATAAATTACACATTAAAAAATAAAGTAAGCCATTGTTGTTTATAGCTAATATAACTAATGGAGGGTGAAATTTTGATACATTATTGCCTACAATTATTTCAAAAATTAAGAAAATTGATAAAATAATTAAAAATATTGATATCAAAAATACTATGTAACCAGCATTAGCTAAAGTTCTTGATGTTGGTTTTAAAAAATTAACTATATATGCTAGAAAAACTGTGACTACACCATATATTATTAATTTATTTAAAATATTTATATGTATTTTTGATAACAAGTTTTTTATATACACTGCAAATAAATACAAACATACATAACCAAGTAATGATGAAATACCTTCACGATTAGCATCAACAAGTGTTAAACGAAGTGAATCATTAAATACCCATGCCTCTAATCCAATACACAATAATGTCTCATGTACAAAAATAGTTATTATACTTAAAAATAGTGGGCTATTTGAGAAACATAATAGTGAAGTAGAAATTAATTTACATAAAGCAAGTGTAAAAAAGAAATTCCAATGAACACCATACTCTGTTACATGTTCCTGATAATCTAATTGTTTTATTGATACAAACCTACTTATACCAAGAACTATAAGTATTGAAATAAATTTAAAATTGGTTTTAACAGTTTTCATTGTGTTATTTGACTGAAATTCTTTGTGTACAAGACCACTCATTAAAATGAATAAACCAACACCTGTATCCATTAAACTATAGCCATATTTTTCAGTTTTAGCCAAATAACGAGGAAACCATTTAAAATCAACAGCCAATATAGCTAAGGCTGTTATTAAATATGTTAATCCCCGCAAACAAGAGAACGAATGAAGTCTTTTCTTTGATACAATTTTATACCTACTGAATTCTTTCAATGTCCTAAATATTTCTACATTTACTAAATTGTACAACAGTATTATGAACATAATAATGTTTAAGTGGTAAACGTAGTCTGCTAGCACAGTATGTGCTAATATTAAAGAAAGCACAATGACAACATATTCATATAGATATTGCCAAACTAACTCTTTCTTCTTTTGTATCGCACATAATAATGTACACTGTACAGTAAAGAAAATACAAAAGAAGACATGCACTGCGTTGCTACCATTATTATATTTCATGAATGATTCATGGTATAATTTATATTCCGAAGAATTCATTTTGATGGGTATTTTTATGTGAGCGAAATCGAAATCTTAAAACAAACAAATTGAAAAATGGCCTGTATGATATGTCACTCTCAAACTGAATACAAATATGTCATTTCTTACATTTTGTCATGACATTAGATGAAATGTCCATGTTCCATATGTTTTACACATTATTAGCAAAGAGTTCAATTTTTTTTCATTACAATAATGGCATTACTATGTTTTTCGAAACGTTATTAAACCAGGAATATATCAAAATATTTTATTCAGAAATTTTACACAAAACCATAGTTAAACATTATTTATTGAGAAAAATATTACAGTTAGCTATTTTATTTGATACTTATTGTATTATGCTGATGGGATGAAATAATTAAGTACAAAAGAATTATATTGACTGAATTGAGCTCGTTACCAGTAAAAATATGAAAAAGACATATAAATGTTTTTTTAAGTGCCATATCTCTAGCAGTGCAAGAATTATATTTTAATTTATTTTTGGCTTGCCTTTAGTTCTACTATCAGTCTTTCAGAAGTTTTCCATTGTTGACGGGGCATCCTGTATAGAGTAAAACAAAATGTAATATAAATTAGATTTTATTTCTTAGCTCTAGCAGACTAGCTTATATCTAATTTGTAATTTACAAAAACATTTTATTGTACAGTTCATAAATAAGTTTAACAATGTAAACTATTAAATTATACAAAGTAATATTAAAAGGTATTCATTTTAGCAGTGAGACAGTTGGAAAACAATTATTTTATGTAAGAGTATGTAATTTTTAAATCACTGATAACTACATACTATTATTTAATTATGGTGTAAAGATTACTGTTCGAAATCGTAAGGGCGCTGGGGACGTCTTTGGACTAAGGGTATGTTTACTTCTTCGGCTGATCTGAATACTTGCGGCTGGAATTGTGGCCGTTGCTGCGGCCTTTCTTGAATTGGAGCTGCCTGCTGTCTACGCGGATCTGCTTCCTGCAATTATTAATTTTTCATAATACAATGCGTGAATAGTTAAGTGGTTTTTAACCTTTTTCTCTTACCTGCTAGGGAATCATATCCTAACGTTCGTGATATTACGAATTTTATTTAATATAAGAGATTAATAGTCTAAAATTTATACCTATCAAACCCGCATGAGAGCCATGCTGAAGCATATGCAGACGCCCTAAATGGGCCGGCTTGTCCGAAGCCATACCATGGGCTCACAGAATGTTAAATGTGAAACGATACTTGTTCTGTGTTTGGCTGAGTAGTGAGGATATCGGAGGGCCTTATAAATGCCGTTTAAGTGGCGTAAAAAGCCGACAACACAACCAATGCGCGGACTGTGGCGCGAAAGTCCATTGGCAGCGGTGTTCTCTTACCATTTAGGAGACCCACCTGCTCCGCTGTCCGCTACTTTCTATAAAAAAGTTAAAACTAAAAGCTAAGATCAGTTTAAACTTTTAAGAATCGATTTTGTTTTTTTCAATAGGAAACTTTATAATTTATTAAAATATGAAAACGCTATATTGATTAAATTCTAGCATTCTTTTTTTTAATTTTTTTTTAGCAATGACAAACGCTGTTGGCGTAAGGCCTCCACAGCTTCTCGCGGACTTTTGGGGCGTGAATTTAGTTTGTTCCTCGACTAGCACAAGGGAGTCTCCTGCGAGACTCGAACCTCGGCTTGGGCCGTTGGGGGAACGTTGGCCGCCTGTGCGGCCGGTCGGAAGCTCACCGGGATGGGCTTTGCCACATATATCGGTTCTCTCCTCCGTTTTCGGCGAGGTGGAGGGGAGGAGGGGTTTAAGGCGGTCCCTACACAGAACCCTACTATCTGATTTCTTTTTATCCTTTATGGAGGCTAACAGCTTTTTGTTTGCTTCAGTCATTCGATCATCCGGATCGTGTAATACATAAAGCGGCCTCCGGTGCGTCGGGCGCCTTAGTCTTATCGGGTTTGCATTCTTTTCTTCTTACCTCTTCTTCGTCTTCTCTTTCGTATCTGTCATCATTGTAGACTTCGGAGGGGTAGTACCTCTCGGAGTAGCGGAGTGGGGAGTTTGGCTTCCGCTGAACCTCCTCTTCGTTGATGGGTTTATAGAGGTATTCATTCACGAAATGGTATTTAGACGATTTTTGACAGATGTTGTCGTGGTTTGGCGGCATACAAATTAAGTGGACCTAAAACACAAATTAATACAATAAAATTATGAACTATGGACTCCTAATTAACGAATTATAATGTTTACAATGTTGGATTCTAAAATTATCTGTGGTAGTTTTCTATTTACAAAATTAACATATGTATTACTTCAAAATATCATCATCAGCCTATAAAGTCCTCTGCTGGACATAGGCCCCCTCAAAGACGCCCACCTGTTGCGATCTTGTGCGATCTGGATCCAGCGGTTGCCCGCGAATTTTGTAGGTACTATAGTCAATTATAATTATTGTGGTAGTTTTGTTTGATTGTGCGAGATGAAATATGGCATTAATTTAAGGAATCTATATGCTTAAATCACTTTGATTTAGTACTTACTTGATGGAACGTGAAACCATCTGGACAAATCCACGAGTGCTTCACGTTATCCTGACAGTAGTGAAAAACCTCGCAGTTCAGATCCTCGTCTGCGTAGTACCCGGTCTTTCTGGAGATGCAGTCAAATTTAGACTGTTGTAACAGAGCCGAGAGGCGGTCAGGTTCCTCTTTCTCTTCTAATTCTTCCTCTTCCTCCAGGGATTGTTGGATTTTCACTGGACGTTGCTCTTGCGGCTGAAAGATAACATTTTTATAATCAATATTACGGAATTATTCACTAACACATATATTTTGCTTTAGTTAAGTCTAGTAGACACGGCTGATGAAATCAAAATTAAATATATGAATACTAAATTACAGAGTCAAAAGCATACGCTCTTGTGTAAATATTATATATGAAGTCTTATTGTAATTATTAATTAATATTGTTTAACTCTGAGTCAGTTCCTCATGTCTGAGGAGCGTGGTCAGCGCTGAGGTTACTTTTGGAGCGGATGATCTGTCGCCATCTATTTCTATACAGTAATAGTATTGTTTATAGTCTTCACCTGTGGGAGAGCCATGTTGAAGCATATGCCGACGCACTATTTGGGTCGGCTCGTCCGAAGTGATACCACTTATAGGCTCAGCGTGAAACGGTACTTGTATTGTGTTTCGCAGAGTGAGTGAGGATATCGCAGGCCCTTAAAATTTGCGCTTGAGGCGTAAAAATCCGGCAACACAACCAGTGCACGGATTGTAGCGTGGTTGTCCATGGGCGGCGGTGTTCAATTACCATACAGGAGACCCACCTACTCCGTTGTCTGACATACTATAAAAAAAATTACCTTTCTATGAGGTGCCCTGATAGGTTGGCGTTGCTCTTCGATGAAGACCTGCCTCGTTGGGCCTACATACTCCTGTTGTTCTTGGGCGTGCTGATAGCCAGCCAGCTCAGCAAGAGACGGTGTGGGTCGGAAACCACTGGGCAGTGTGTTTGGGTACGCCACGGGTGTATTATACGCTCGCGGCCTTAGATTACGTGATTCCTGTTAAAAATAATTAAAATATTAAATAAATGTAATTATACTTGAATCGGTACTTCTACTGTGTTACAATATTAGTAGTGTGCATAGATGTGTACTTTCAATTGACTTCTGAAATAGCATATAAAATATTTAATATACCTGT
>DWCF01001152.1:0-33570 GCA_018230265.1 Delias oraia
CTCTTAAAAAACAAATTACTTAAGAACATATGTATTTTCAGTAATCGAAGTATCTAGTGGAGAGTATGGGCCTCATGTGGATACAATGGTGACAGGAGTAGACAATGGTAAATGCCAACGTTGGAGAAACTATGCGGTAGAGGAGTATTATAATGACGAAGAGATAGAGCAGTTGAACAGTGGGGTTTTAGTAAAACATAAATATCAATATGAGAGTACTGGTTACCAGCAGTTCAAAGTACTGGCTAAACGAATGTTTTTGCAAACATTTAGAAATAAGGTAAGATTTGTACTATTGAAATTTTCTTCTAAGAAAATCCTTACAAAACTTAGCGTGTAAGTGAAACAAAAATGTATAAAATCTCTATAAAACAAAAGTACAGGAACACTACGGTATTTAAAATCCTCCTCAAGTTTAAGGGTTCAAATATAAAACAAAAAGCTGTGAATAACAATAAAAAGCCAGATACAATTAAAAAGATTAGGTATTGGAATTAATTTAACAATTTGGTTATAGGGTTACTTGTGGCTTAGATTCAGTATGCATCTCTTTATTGGAACTTTAATAGGATTTCTATTCAATAATATGGGTTACGACGGATCAAAAACATTAAACAATTTTGGATTCTGCTTTGCGTCTACTATTGCGATGCTATATACTCCAATGATGCCTATATTACTTGCTTGTAAGTAATCTGTGTATTTGGCCATTTCCGTAAATATATATATTTCTTAGTTTTTCATTCTTATATCTACCGCTAAGTTATGTTTTAAAGATACTTATTTTTTATGGAAACAGTGACAAACGATCAGGAGGCTCTTCTAAGATAAGCGGTTCCTAGCCCATAGACACCCCTAGCTCTTGCTGGGCTACGGGTGTGTTTACGAAAAACTTCTTATTTTAAAACTCGGCATTAATGTTTAAACAGTAGACGTGTGTTTTCATCAATACAAATAAAGATAGAAATAATTTGAATAATTTCAAAGCATTTTCCTTACTTTACAGTTCCCACAGAAGTGATGCTCGTAAAACGGGAATATTTCAACCGATGGTATGGACTGAAACCATATTTTATGGCTATGGTTGTGTCTAGAACGCCTGCGACTATTTTCTTTGCATTGGTATATTTGTTGATAGTGTATCCGATGACGGCGCAGCCAATGGAAGTTTCACGTGTACTCATGTTTGTCAGTACATGTGTTATGGTGGCTTTAGTAGCGGAGTCAATGGGAACGGTTATTTCGTCAACATTGAGTATTTTAGTAAGTTCAATCCAATTAAATTAAATAACAACGGAGCAGATGGCTCTTCTATATGGTGCGAGAATTCCGCCGTCCACGGCCAAGCGCACAACAGTCCGCGCATTGGTTGTGTTGCCGACTTTTCACGCCGCTCAATCTTCATTTTAAGGGCCTCCGATATCCTCAGTCACTCACCGAATCACAGTAGTGGCACCGTTTTAAGTACAAATACTATTTCACGCTGAGTATTCTAGGAGCCCGTGGTATCACTTCTAACAATTTGTAAAATGCACAAGTATTTTAAGCGTGGATGACTGTAAAAATTATGTAATTTTTCAGACGAGAGAGACCAAGTTACGGATTTTTTTTAATATGTAGGAAATTTAGTGTGATGCTGCAATACGAAATATTACTAGCCAACAAATAGGCATTTACATACAGTAAATTTATTCCATTGATATGTTTTTCATTTTTTTTATTCTATAGCGAACAATGGAGCAGGTGGGTCTCTCCTTTTATGGAAAGAGAACACCGCCACCCATTACCAACCGCGCCATAGTCCGCGCATTGGTTGTAATGCTTTTTACGCCGCTTAAGCGGCACTTTTAAAGGCACTCTGTGAAACTTAGTACAAGTACCATTTCACACTGAGTATTATGTATTCATGGGTATCACTTCGGACGAGCCGACCAAATTAATGCGTCAGCATGGCTTCGTGGCTCTCCACGGATGAAAATTTATAAATTATATATGTTGCTTATAAATTTAGCAATTTTTCAGAACTCTATGTTCGTTGGTCCAGTGGTATCTGTGCCGCTCATGTTACTGTCGGTATATGGTATTGGTAATGGGGATGATCCACTTCCCATAGTATGGAAATTGGCCAGAGCTTGTTCCTTTCTGCGATATGGTCTGGAAGGGCTGGTTGTTGCAATTTACGGAAATTCCAGGGCCGATTTGATTTGCCCCGACAATGTAGATTATTGCGAATATAAAAATGTTAAGTAAGTAAAATACTATGTATACGAAATAATGAAAATTGAAGATTCAAAACCCGTATCAACTATTGAACAATTTTATACAAAAGAAAATTTGATACATGAAAATAATAGTTTACGTTAATACATTTTCAAAAGCAATCTTAAATGGCCATGTAATTCTTTTTGTTTTTCAGGCATTTTGTAAAACTAATGGGTATGTCTGGAGTATCATATTGGTTGGATATCAGCGTGTTGTTTGGTATGCTGCTTTTAATGAATCTAGCAGCTTATTACCTGTTACGACAAAGACTGTCTCCCAACTACGCATTTAGAGCTATCAAAGTGATTGGAAGATTTGTTAAAAACAAAATAAATAGCTCACATTAGAAGATGTTCCAGGGATCACTTAGTATACTTTTAACTAAGCTGCTACGACTGTTACATTTTTAATTCAACACGCCTATTTTTGTCGAAATTATATAGTGAAATAGTTCTATCAAAAAATTTCCAAAAGAAAAACCGGCTTTTAAAACAATTCACTGATTAATCAGCAATTACTAGCAAAATTGATAAAAATTTTCTTTGAAAGGCCAAGGATTTTTTTTATTATCTTTTTTCTAAATGAATATTTTATTTAAAACCTTCGTAGTGGGGAAAAATGTGATATTTAGATTATATTTAGGTTTAAATTATTTATATTACAAATCCAAGTGAAAATTGTCTTTCTTATTATTTTTTGTCAATTATTTGACAATAGTTTACTTCAAGAATATATTATAGACTTCTTAGATACCTTAGAAAATATTATACTATGACACATTATGATATACTAATATTCATAGGCCCTACGATTAAAATTTATAATTTTGACACATTTGATTATATTATTAACATTCTACTACTATAAAAAAAATATTTATTATATTGTCTATTAGTCAAGGGAAGTTTTGATTTTTAAAAATGGGTTTTTAATATATACATATATAAAAATTGTCTATTTTATTTTTCACTTTACTTCAAAATAAAAACTATTAAACATTGAAGGAAATAAAAACATGTTACAAATCAATAATATTTTTATTTAGTTATCACCTTCTCATTTAAATAAACTCAACATTTCGCATGTTAAACAAATTTAGATATAATAAATAAATCCTGACTAGGAATTTAAATTGACACTTTAGTGTTTCCAGTGCTTTACTATGGTTTACAACTACCAAAAGCTATTATTAATTATATATTTTAACTGTGATATAATATCAAAATCACTAAATAATAATAAAAAATAGTTAAGCATCGTTCATTTATCACTTGAGTATCAACTGTGAAAAATATCTACATACATACTTGTAAATGATATTAGCTTTCAAATATTTCAAATACGCAATAAAAAATTATTAAATATTGAATATAAAATCTGTCAAGCAAATACATTTTACGTTGTGTTATAATATATTTATTACCAGTGGAATTTATACATATTTTAATAGTTACAGGTCATAAGAGATATCTTCTCACCAATCCAATCTTACATAGAAAGGGACTTTAAGGGACTTGCTCTCGTTTTATTACTATAGGTAGGTAGTTTTATAAGCCAAGATTAAGTTAAAATTAGAATTGATAGACTATAATTAATCGACAATAAACATATTTAATCGACGTATGTGTAAACTTCGCACATATATGAGCAATTTTCTGTATTATACATTCATT
The DNA here is from genome assembly GCA_018230265.1 of Delias oraia. Lineage (NCBI taxonomy): Eukaryota > Metazoa > Arthropoda > Insecta > Lepidoptera > Pieridae > Delias > Delias oraia. Next base: position 3,936 of record DWCF01001152.1, read on the forward strand.
AGGAATTTAATAAGTTGCACAATAAAAATGCCTACGTTTGTCGACTATTAATGGAAGAAAATAAAAAAAAATTAAAAGAGTAAGCGATCAGAGAAGATTTCGCAAAGGTCGTAAAGTAGGCTTTAGTGGTCCATTCTTGCAAATACAAAGGCAGTGTTCAGAAAAATATACCAATAAATGAAATTTCCACAAATTCTTTTTTACATAAAAATATCTGGACGGCGTAGCATAAAATAACACGTACCTAATTAATAAAAAATAAAACTTTATAAAAATATAAGACTAAAAATAATTAAATAAAAGTCACAAAACATAATTGAGATACCTTCTTAAAGTATTGCAGATGATTTCTAGGCAAAAAACCCTTAAAATTACGTATAATTAATAATTGCAGCTTCTGACCGATTGTTACTGTAAGTTTACTGGCTAAATTATTTGAACTTCGGAAACACTTAAACAATGATTAAAAGTCGCCATTAACGCACTAATTTTACTACTATATAACAATTATTAATTTCAAGTTCAAATTAGTTATAAGGCTAAATAGCGATCGCCTAAGAACGCTATGTTGCAAAGGCTCTCATAAAGTGTTTAGGCTCATAAAGCTACGTACTCGATGGACTGCTGGCAATACCTAAACTTATAAGGGCCCGAACGTTGAACTGACACAGCATTATACTCGTATATAATTAACATTGATGACACTCAAGGTTTTTTTAGTTTAACAATTGCAACAAAAATGTTTCAGTCAGACGCATTTATAGAAATATCTAAAGAAAATGCGACTAATTCCCTCTAACTAAACCTTTTCTAAAGCTAGTCATTTTCCATTCCACGATCCCGGCACATAACCTATATATTTACATTGGTAACTTACGTAATGTGAATATGTGTATGATACAATGTACAAATGTAGGTACAGCGATGATTTGTGAACTTAAAACTAACGTAAGACTGAGTCTTTTCAATTGGAATGTCTATTGTGATTACTATGCGTACAATCTCGCATATGTTAAGACCGGTGAATGCAGAGATTATTGATAACATATCAATATATGCTGTATTCACGGGCTATCAAATTATTTTATTACTTAATGGCGATCAAGGAAATTGACTTTTTCCTAATTGTACAGATCTACTGTACGTTTACATTATTGTTCTGTTACTTATGTTTACAACTGTCTACTAATAGTCGATTAGCTAATTGATTTCACAATTTTACAAACTAATTATGATAATTTGAACCCATATTGATAATGACAATTTCATACAATCGCTGCCTTTCGTTAAACAAATGCATACTAATACCACTGAATGTAATTTTATACATATATTAATTCTGGAAAAAGCTAACTTCAAACACGAAGAAGTGCATTTTTCTATCTTCATTTTGGTGCAATTTAATTATTATTTAATTAATTATTATTATTGCAATTATTATAGATCAGTAATAGGTGACCAAAAAATCACTTTAAAATATTCACATTTTTCATCTAAAACCACTTTTACGTAAGTTTCCGCAACAAACACGGCTCAATATAGAAGTTTAAATTAAAAATATAACTGTAATACATCATGAACAAAGAAAAAATGCATTTCCAAAATTAGGAGTCAATTACTGTCATATGAAAATTACACCTGCGACCCTCAACTTGGTAGTGTTAGATGTTAACACATATAATCTTATAGTAATTTAAGCGATTGGTTGCAACTTCTTGTGTGTAGATAAGGAGATTTAAGTATTTAATTTACTTAAGAGATTGATACAGTTTAAAAAAATATATCAATGAAATATCAACTATGATAACCCCTCTTAAATTGGACTCTCAGATATCAATAATTAAAAAGCTGACTGGGTTTATTTCTATCACATTTTGCTAAGTATAAGGCGGGTCTATCGGAGTCTAGACAAGCGTCTAACTTGGAATGATTAATTAAGGGTCCTTTGGCCTTCCAGAGCTGAGCCTCGTCAGATTGGTCGCACGGAACAAGAATCGCTGTAACTTTATCGTCGGCTTGTGAAATACACAGCGTGTGATGCCGGATGAGGCCATTGTCAAACAGCCATTCTTGATTTCCGCCTGTATTGTGACAGGGATAGAGACCTGAAATATTATTCCACAAGGTTTTAAACAATACTCCAAGAGATTTGGCATCAAAGATTGATATGAAATGGCATATCTTAAATTCTAAAATAATAATAATACTAGTTGATCACGGTAGACGTCCACCCGGTTAGCCATCAACCGGGTCCAACCAAACCCGAAAAATAAACCCTGCATTTTTGTAGTCTGATAAAAAATAATATGTCCTTCTCCTGGTGTTAAGTTATTCATCCAAGTCGATTCAGCAGTTTACTTGAGAGCCTAGATACCGATTGAAACGCCATCTGACGGACTTACTTGTGAATCTAAACCATCTTCAAATCCACTTGAACGCACACAAAAAAATTGATTCAAATCGGTTTAGCCGTTTAGGAGTTCACTAATACACGTACAGTAAAAAAAATATAAAGATATTGTAATTGATTTAGATGTTGAGATTTTATCATATTCACATTATTCGACATTCCATAGTCCACTATGTGTGAAAGCCTATTACGATGAATATCTGGAGTCGTTCGTTATATATTCATTTTTAAATTTTCTAACGGGCGGATAATTCAGGATAATGTGATACGCAATTAGATTTGCTGTAATGTTAAAAACTTTCTCATCGATAATGTACATTTTGGTACATCGACATAGGTTTAATGTTTAATTGACTATTGGACTTCTCGCAACCAGTATTGCATTGTATTTAACTTACTTATTTCTGTATACGCCAATGGGTACATTTGTGTGAGACTTCGTACCATAAACAGATTATAGAAGCACTTTTTTTGAAAAGAGTAATTACCGAGTTTCTTGCTGGTTTGAATCTTTACAGAACCTAGAACTCTTACCCAAAGTGCCATCCACGAGATGTCCCATGGTATCCAGACATCGGTTGCCTTGTCTTATTGCTCGATAACCGCCTGCAAATGCTGGCACCTGTAGCTCTGGATACACGTTTTCTAGATACCACCTGAATGGCTTGCAGTGAAGCTTGTCCCTTAGAGCCTTTCGTTCGGAAATACTAAAATAAGAAAGTTCATCAAAAATGTAATATTTTACAAAACAAACGCCCTTTTTTTAACAAATAAATAAATTATCTAGACGGTAACGCTGTTATCAAAGAATATCGAATACTTGACAACATTATTATTTTTATAAAGCCAAAGAAAAATCAAAAGCGCGCTATCAAAAGGTTTCATTATATAACTTTAATTATAATTTTAACATATTAATAAACTTGTGTCTTTAGCTGTAAGGCCTACGCATCCGAGTGCTGCTTCTGGATTCGAACCAGGCAGTCATAAAACATTGGCTTATATTTAACTCAAAAGGCAGTGTTGTTATTATCATTAAATTTAAGCATAGCTTACTCTCCATAATCCACTTGTTTGGCAAGTGGTTGTGATCTATAGTAAAGCTCCTTGTAGTCATCCATCCATACTTCAGCTGCACGCCTGGTGTTTCTTGCAAAGACTGCCCCAGAACCTCCCGGGAAAGTGTACGGATGACGTTTTCTGAAGACGTGACCTACGCGGGAACATGGCACAATCTCTAGGGAACCGCCGCATTGCCATACCCTGGAATGTAATACTTTTATACCATACATACAATTTAAATCACATTGCATTTATCACTCCTAGTATTATTATCAACCCCTTATATAAACAGTCCAAAAAGACAATCTCTACAAAGTAAACGTAATTTGGATACATTAAATTAAAAAAAAACCTTGGTATTACAACAAAAATTTAAACATAATTAATAAACTTTAGGACTTATTAAAAGTGTAAAAGTAAATTTAAAGAAGCGAATTCTTAAATACAGGAACGCAATTTAAGTTGCAAACTTCCGCAATAAACTTGCTGTTAATAAAACCTCAGTGAAATACTTTAAGAATATAAAATGGGTTACTTTATAAGTATTCAAATTTATATATTTAACGCTATATTTAATAGTTTTATTTATTACTGAAATGATTTTATGTGACAAAAATTGTTTTGCTATAACAGACATATCCCGGCATTTTTTTGTATTTCGGAGCCTATCAAAGAAACAATCAAATCTTTGTATATTATTTGTAATGATGGGTACTTTTTGTTTAATAGGTTTTTAGTTTTCCAAATTTATTTGACATTTCACATTAATATAATCCGCGATGTTTTTCACATAAACCTTTTAGACACGTTCTTTAAGCAATTATTATATTTTATCATTGAGATTGCAAATTGATACGAGCGAAATATTTGGCTAATCCTAATAACGATCAAAGTTTGGGATGCCTTTTTGATCCAATCAAAAAAAAACTTTAATAATACCTGAATGAGATTTCTAGATTTTCTCCACCCCAAACATCCATTCGCATGTCATATTTGCCAAGTTTGTTGAAATACGCTCTGTCCATACTGAAAAGTCCGCCAGCGATCATGGGCGTTCGGATCACCTGAGTTGGGTCACTCAGACGACCACTTCTCTCACTGTGTGATAAGTATTCCCACTGAAAAATTTCATTTACATTTAAATATAGCGGTCCTTTTAATCTGTATTTTATAAAAAAAAGTTTAATAAATTATTTATAAAAAGGACGCCAACACAACCATACCACGAGTTGTAGCATCATTTTCCATGGGCAGTTTAAATTGAAGTTTGGTAGTCAAGCTATGTGATACTTTTGGAATATCTAAAACCTGACTTCAACTAAACCGATAAGTAACCAAATTATTAATAGTGTCTATTATAAATTATTGAATTAACATAATTAATACGATAGAAATACAGAATTAAATTTTGCAATTAAAAAAGATTATAAGTAATTTTATATCAAATCAAAATTTGTCGATAGAACAAAAACAAGGAAGCAGGTGGGTCTTCTATATGGTAAGAGAACACCGCCGCCCGTAATACAACCCCGCCACAATCCGCGCATTGGCTGTGTTGTCGGCTTTTTACGCCACTTAACGGCATTTTTAAGGGCCTCCGATATCTTCACTCACTCAGCCAAACACAGTACAATTACCGTTTCACGTTGAGTATTCTGCACATATCTACATTGAAGATAAGAGGACAATTTAACAATATTTTGGATTTTATCGAGGTAAAATTAGATACTTCTACTGTATTGAGTGCAGAGTGAGTGAGGATATCGGAGTCCCTTAAAAACGACGCTTAAGACGATATAGAAGACCCATCTGCTCCGTTGTCCGCTATACTATAAAAAATAAAATAAAAATATTTAATAGTACATATTCTGCATTATTAATAACTATTTCTTCTAAATAACTACTAGCATTATTAAATAAATACGTTTACTACATACATACTCAACGCCCATTAAATTCTGAAAGTTGCCTATTAGGTTGTGAATGTCTCACCTTGAATACCAAGTTCCAGTCGAAGCCGCCGCGCAGGTCCGCCGACGCACCGATGTACTGGAAGGTATCCATGCTGATCACGTCTATCACCGGGCACACCACACGCGTCGGATCCTAGAATTTTCCATATTCGGGCTTATTATAAGTTTAAATACAATCATCACAACAAATAAATGTCACTTGTACGCGGAAAACCTTTTCTGCATTATATAGAAGGGGAACATGTAAACATTTTAATTTTATGGTAATAATGTAAAAAGACTTTTTTTGGTAATTAATAAAAAATACCTTTTTTATACTGTATAGCGAACACCGCCGCCCATGGACAACCGCGCCACATTCCGTGCATTTGTACTGCCGGCTTTTTACGCCACTTAAGCGGCAATTTATCTTAAAGCTTATTGTGCTTCTATCTATATTTCTGTATTTATTTTTCATAATATGTTACAATTTATTTAATTATCGAAATACATTGATAAGTATTGATGTTATGTTAAATACACTAATTAAAAAAACCTAGTAAGAGGCGAGAAGCATGCGTAGGAATTTATAAGAGAAATGGTCTTTATTGAAGTGTTAGTAATAAAATTAGTCATAATGCAATATTGGATGCTTATTATGAAGTCAGTGGGTGGGCCGGTACACAATTAATATTCATTTTGGATACAAATAAGAAAGAGGAAGGTGGTACTCTCAAGTTAGTTTTTATTTAACTTTTTAATCATATGATCACATACGCTAAATAAATCGAAGTTGGCAAAATGTAATAGTAAATGAAATCAATTATTTAATTAAAAGTATCCTGATACTATACTTTTTCATATATAATAATATTATAAATGGTTTTAATAGTTCTTCGTTATATAATTTATTATATAAAAATATAAAATATTTTATCTGGAGAGATATAATATTATAGGGTCAGAGATATTATTATAGAGCAAAAAAAGTTGCTGATTCGGACAGGTTTAATTTGAATCAACTAATAAAGAAGCTATTTTTGCTAAATATCAAATAAAATTGTGCAGAGAAACTGGTTATACTTGAGATTCTTTGGCAGGTGTCTCTACTCCATATAACGATCATTTCTAACTCAATCGCTTGAACGAGAAGCAAACATGGGCATGAATATTTAATGCCTTACCCCAAAAATTTTATTGGATATTTTCGGGTTTTACCAGTATCAGCTGATTTAACAAAAACATTAAATGCGGATTGTAATACAATATCATTTAATTTTTTTAAAAACCCTAAAGCATATGTTGACGTACTAATTGGGCCGGATCGCCTGAAGTGATACCACGGGCTCACAGAATCCTCAGCGTCAAATAGTACTTGTACCGTGTTACGCAGTGTGAATGAGGATATTAGAATGAGACCCTTAAAACTGCTGCTTAAGCGGATTGAAAAGTCGGCAACACAACAAATGCGCGGACTGTGGCACGGTTGTTCATTGGCGACGGTGTTCTCTTACCATATAGGAGACCCACCTACTCCGTTGTCCGCTATAGAACAAATATAATATATTATTATGGGTGACGATAGCCTATTTTTGAACAAAACTATATAGAAACTGTAATAAAAAACCAGATTCTCATGGTTAAGTTTGTCAAGTTTGGTTAATCAGTGTGCGTTAAGCAGTTGGCGCAATTAAAATTATGTCATAGTACAATATGGATATATATAATATAAAAATATAATTAGTATAATATAACATTGTATGAGTGTGAAAAACTAATAAATTTTGATTAGAATGAAGCCCTCATTCAGTAGATTCAAACAAAAGATTCTATTAGTTGCTCTTCAACAGGCAACCTAACACCACTTACGTTACCTTTAAAAATTTTTTTCCTAAATTTGCTGATTAATAGAGGCTATGGGATTTCATTTTATACTAGTTTAATAAAGTGTTTAAAACATATGAATCTTATGTCATAATGTAGCCCTGACATGCGCATTCCAAAAATACGTGTTTTATATATGTTACGCTTTAATATGAATAAAATTAACAATTTTTGAGATTAAATCGGCAGACCTTGACCAATATAATTGTCTTTAGATGATCAGTATGTGGAGTGTGAAAGTGAAGGTTGTATAGGAACTGGCAACGAATATATGCATTATCCACTTGTGTTGAAATTTATACATTTTATTAATTTTGAAACAAAAAGAATATTACTTTTATTAAATTAACAAGCAATAATATGTACGGACTATTGCAAAGATTCATTAGATTGTAGAAAAATATCAAAGTTATATGTTTATTGAAGGTATTAATTTTAAAGTACGTTAAGTTTGTAATATATCGATCATGTAAGCCAAATGATTTATATTAGATGAAATCTAGCCAGTTTTTAAACAAAATCAAGATTGATTTAGCTAAAGCAAAATCGCTACCAAATAATAAATTAAACTGCTAGAAAGATAAAATATAAGGTATCGGGGGCGAAATTACGAATGATGAGCAAGGTCAGGTTGACACCATGTGAATGAATGAAGGCGTTCGAAGTCGGATGTCAAGGTCTCACAATCGGTATTACGCGAATATCATGGCTAAAACCGGATCCTACTCGTCCAGTAATGACATAGTTATAATTCAAAGTGGTATTGTACAAGCAATTATAGTCCTTAATCCAATTCCATATGATCGAATATACTTTTAAAAATATATTGTTTCAATTAATGCGTAAGGTGCCTTGGAATTAGAAGATTGGGTTACAGATGCGAGGTTAATTCGTAGTCTCAAAACTGTCGTCAGGTTCTTGCTTACCATATTAAAGTATATTATAAATAAAAACAAATATATCAACTAAAGAAAAAAAAAACGCTATATTAATAAACTATTACTTTAAATTATATATATACAATATTATATCTTTATTCAAATGGCTATAATACGCCATTTTATTTAAAAATAAATATTACATATCAATTTTTACAATAAGAATGCTATCTCTTTTTACTTTTTCTTTGAAAGCTGTTATTTTAAGTTTAAACCTTAAAATAAATCAAATCATGTTTGAAAACCTCTGTTAAATACAATGTCTAAACTTGTATATAGATAGGCGTAAAGAAAAATTAAATATATAAATTAAATACATAAGATATATTATTATATAAGACAAAAACATCTAAGTATCTTTACAGTAAATACTTAACATTAAATTTATTTAAGGTTATTAATATGTTTTTGCAGTATCAACTCTAAAAATATTAGTAAGAGCTGAAAAACGTCTGTAGACGTAAATGGATTTTGCAATTGGTTTCTTTTATCTTTTGCAGTAATTTAACATGACGTTTGGTTTGTTTCAATAAGTTAAACTAGTAAAACAGAAAACGAGTGGCCCATAGAGCCTTCCAGAATCGCGTGAGATAATATGATTACGTTGGAAACAAAGAGTGGACTTCGCAACAGTAGGGGGTGAAGGGATACAGATGATCTGGCTTGCGCAACTTGCATCTTCCGTTCACTATGCTTGAGTAACTGTGCTGTGTGGACCAAGGCACAAGATGTATTCATGCAATTTTATACCCCATATTAAATATTGCAAAGTAGTCAGTTTTTTTATTGAAAGGTTTTCTGAAGGTATAGATCGCTATTCGAAAAGTAACATTGATTGCATTATGAACACTTAAGATTTTTTTATTGATTAACTGAACAAGAAAACTAACGGACAATTCATACTCATAGGAAAATAAGTAAGAAAACAGTACAAATATTCCTTGCAGAATCTCGTAAAGATAAAGATTGCAATATCATTTGATTAGTCACTTGTGCCTTGTAATTCGATAAAAAGTAACACGGTATACTGTACATGAAGCAACTAACTTTCAAAGTAAATCGGTTTTGCAATACTACAGTGGTCGAGATGGTAAAAGACGTACATTTTTACGTTCTATTTAAACATTACAAAGACGATCATGCTGTCGTAACGGATCTACTATTACATCGATTTTCAATGATAAATTAATTATCGGCAGAATTTAAGAATGGTTAAGAGAGTTGACTTGATCTTGCGACATTAATAAAACTAATAGATACTGCCATACAAATCTGAGATCTCTTATTCAATATGATATTGAATGAGAACGCATCTTTTTTTAAATTAAATAATAAATCCAATATATTTTAATCACAACACTATAATATTTATATTGTTAAAAATGTAACTAAAGTTATGTATAAGCAATTCGTTTATGGATACTAAAGTGGTTAAAGTCAGATTACATAAACCGACCAAGGTGTCTGCAAAAAAATCCTCGCCCAGAACAATCAAATCAATTAAAAATATTTTTTTTCGAAAAATTCTTGGGCTTAAATTTAAAAAGAACATTTGTTCTTATTTTCACAATGTATAACCTCATCATATACCTTTGTATAACCAAATGTTGTAAATAATGCAAGTCTAATTTTTATTTAATATATATATATTGCAATTGCAAATTTGCTTATATATTTATGATCTTTTTAGATTTATTATCATTGCGTTATATATTGTAACAAAGCACATTCTCTTTTAACTACAAAATGTTAAATTCATTTCAAATAGACTTGACTATCTCAAAGGTATGTTGCAAACACTGTAAGTGTTATTTAAGAGTTGTGGGATTTTACTTGCAACATTTTAATTTAGAATGCATCCTTATTTAAGCGCTAACATAAGATTGTACCTTAAGCTTTATAAAAAAGAAACAGTAATTTGAATTTCCTGTTAAACATTTATGTAACATAATAGTAATTTATTTAATTTAATAAAACTATTAATAATTTAAATCTAAATTAATAATTTAAAAGCCGTTTTGGCTTTTCATGTAAATTTACCATAAATCGGCTAAAAATTATACATGTATCACAATTGATTCACAGAAAAAAAGAAAATTCAATCATTTTATTATAGAATCTACTTTATTAGTATAATTTATAATATTAGCATTGCCTTAAAATTCTGAAACATATCAAATGACATCAAACCTATCTAAGGCTTACGTGTAGGTATGCGTCTCGAAGAAGACGTGATGTGTATTATAATGTCAAGGTCCAATGCTGTTTAGCTTAAACCTGTCACTTTTGACATATTATTTCTGGAATCGTTAAAATATCCTAATTCAAATTGCTATCAGACTTGTTCATTCGATTTTAATTAAACATCATTCGATGTGTTAATTCACTTAAATTTTAAAAATTTTAATGGCTAAGTAGGTATCTTTAAATAACGAATAGTATAATTTAATAATTTCCTTACAGTAAATAAGGAAAATATAAGAAATACCTTTATGCAATTATTTCTTATTATCATCGCGTAATTTAAAATACTTATAATTCGGTAGATTTTCTAATAATCTTTATTGCTATAAATAAGGTATCTCTAACCTGTAGGTAAATCAGATATATTTCTTATAACAGATATTGCTTCAGTTTACATCTTTTGTTTCTTGGATTTTCATGGATCATCTGCGCTGTGTTAAAAATTGATCTCTGTTTACAGTTATGGTAGGTGTATCGTGTAATAATGAATTAATTATCATTGTGTAAGGTCGCCGTCCTCAAGACCCTGATATTATAAGGCTTTAGCTTCCGCAACCATTATATGTGTCACTAAGGACAGTACTTTTTAAGACACAATGACACAATAAAGATCTGCGATAGGTTATATATTATGTACCGTAGACTTAAAATATTCTTTAGATAGGTTTTACTTATATTTGGTTGGTTGATTAGCTATATTTGATTGTATATATGTATATATATGGACTTGAATAGGCTGATGATGATGATGATGATGATATAAGAAATACTTATTGCATGGTTTACCGTGTGTATATTAAATAAAAGTTTTTCCATATTATTTACCGAAAGCTAGAATTTAAAATTCATTTTTATGTTAACTTAAGCGAGATAAATTATGAAATTATATAAATTAAAAAAAATATATTATAATTCGTCACAAAATTACGTGAATTTTGTAAAATAAAATTAGTATTAGTTTTTTATAGGTTTGACATTAACTTAGAATAGAGGAGATAAAACTAAACATTTTATGTTTATTTAAATAAGGCTGCTCGTGGTCTATTAAAGAAACCTAGCTATTTTTTATACGAATTTTATTTGAAAATTGCTTAAGTCATGAATTTACTTCTTAATCAAAATATTCTTAGGAGCCCATAAATTATTGAAGATACAAGCGAATATTACGTAAGTTTTATAAAGTTGAGATCCGTAATTTAAATCCAATCTATGCAATGTTAAAATTACTGTTCATAAGTGTTGCATTGACATCATGAAGTTGCCTAAGATTGCATATCAAGATCGTCCATTAAAGCAACCATGCATTACATTACAATGCTCATTTTCCAAAATCCGAAATACTCATCGAATAACCTAAGTAGATCTAGATTATTTAGGATTAACTTAAAAATAATAATACAATTCACTGAAAATTTACAAAGTTTACCGTTTTAGAAAGACTATTCGTATTTAACAAGACGGTTCATAAAACTGATACTTTTGTTTTTTTAAAGTATAGCGGACAATGGCGCTGGTGGGTCTGCTATATGATAAGCGAATACCGCCGCCTATGGACAACCGCGACACTGTCTGCGTATTGGTTGTGTTGCCGACTTTTTACGCCACTTAACTCCGATATCCTCATTCACTCTGCGAAACACAGTACAAGTATCATTTCACGCTAAGTATTCTGAGCCTGTGGTATCACTTCGAACGAGCCAGCACAATTTGTGCGTCACCATATGGTTCAGGATGGCTCTCTTACGGGTAAAATTCCTTTACGTTCTTTTATTCCTTTCAATATTTTAAACAAAGAATCAAGATAAGTTTATGATTATTACCTCTTTTATTCTCTGCAATAATGGTTCAAGCCAGTGAACGTTGCACTCGACATGCGAGTCCAAAAATGTGAGCACGGGCGCGGTGGCTGCGTCGGCACCACGCACTCGCGACCTCATGAGACCCTCCCGCTTCGTATTCCTGATGACGTGAACTTTACGTATCTCTCTGAGAGCAGCTCCATCTTCCGCTGAGGACCAGATTTATAAGCTCATAAACGCTACTAAAACTCAATGTAGAGTTTATTATTATAACTATTCAATTATATCGTTTTTATAATTACAAGTTGTTACAAATTCTTAGAGATTGTAATAATTCTTTGTTGCGTTAAAGCCATTGTGCAAAATGACTATGTGAAAATAGAATTCATAATATATTTGATTCATTGTACACTATCAAGTTTCATAATATCTATATAAGATATAAGCAATGTGTTTATGTTTTTCTCACCAGATTTAATACGATTTGTTTTCTATATGTCATTGTTTTGCTTCGAATAACCTCGTATTAGATTCTGTGAGAGGCAGATTTTCAGGCAGAAATGTTTACATACATTTTAATTAATGCTCCATTATTAATACAATTTATTGTTCTATCATAATTATATTGTGTACTAATTTGCTCTTAATAGTAAAGTGTATTTATATGAAATTGTGTTTTATTTTTGGAAAAAACTATTTATCATACACACAAAAGCAAATGATCACTATGTAGTTGTTAAATAATAAATTTCGCGTTAAATTGAGCGTTAGCGAGGTATATTCAAATGGTTTATGCACACAAAGTGATACAAAATTACTTTTTAAACACATCGTTATAGCGAATTGTACATAATCAAAATTGTTGCGTAATTTTGTTTATGCGGTATAAGGTTTACTTATGAAACGGGGAACTACCCTCATATTTACATGATTACTTATTAGTTTTTTCTATTCTATAGCGGATACCGGAGCAGGTGGGTCTACTATATGGTAAGAGAACACCGCCGCCAATGAAGCCGTTGGGCTTAAGTGGCACATTTAAGAGCCTCCGATATCCTCATACACTCTGCGAAACACAGTACAAGTACACCTCACTCTGAGTGTTATGTGAGCCCGTGGTATCACTTCGAAAGAGCCGGCCTAATTAGTGCGTCAGCATAAAGAGTTAATTATCTTAACCTAAAAGTAAAACTGATTCGTATTTTTTTGAATTAGAATAAGGTGTAATATTGGTTATGTTTAAATAAATACAAAAATAGTGATAAACTGGAAAATTTATAAGAATGGAAGAACTTGATTACACAATACATTCTAATTAATATTGAGGAGGAAACTTACGGTTATCACTAAAGTCATCGACTAGAATTATTTCCTTGATGAGATGTTCCGGGCTTCGGTTCAGCACGCTGAAATTATTTCTTACGCCTTAAGATAACTTTAATTGATATAATATACGTGGAATTCAATTAATTAGGTTGCATTGTTTGCGTCCACGTTTTGCATTATTATTTTATTAAAGGTTTGACAATGTACCTCTAATTATTATTTTTTTTGGATTTATGACCTAACAATTATTGTACATTGTCACAGATAACATACAGGTAATGTAATGCGTTATAAAATACCTGACAATTGTCCGCAGAAGTGTAGATCGGGCTTCGTTATGGAATGTTATTATAACGCTCGTTTGAGGTAGATCTTCATTGAATTTTTTCAGTCGGCACCTGTAATAATTTTTATTAGAACAATACTACTATGTTAACAGTTATATGTGTTATTACTTAGTGCAATAATCATTTAACTGCAAGTGAAAATATAAAGAACATTATACTAACAGAAATGTAAAATAAATGGACGACAATATGTTATTTTGAATAACTAATACAATCTAAATATATCATTAAATATTTTTCTGTAGCATTTTATAAAAACTTTTTAATTGATAAAATACAAAGGATACTCTGTGGGAATTGACGAAATGTTTTTGATATAAGAAACTGAGCAAAATAATATCTATCCTTCATAATTGGAACTCGCTTAAAACAGAAATCCCTCTCAGATAACATCTGACAACAGAGTCTCACTGTTCTCGATCAAGTTAAATTACACAAATTGTTAAATTTCGTAGCATAAATATATTAAGTATACCTATTTACGATGAATAAATGTTATGGGCTTACAACTGTTCAGAAAATAATCACACTTTTAAAATTTATATAACATATATTATAAAATAAAACATGTATTTCAGTCACATTAAAGTGAATAGAAATAACATTTTGAATAAATTGGAACAAGACCTTTACATAGTAGGTAACGTCCACGAGATCAATATTAAATGCCACTTTTAGTCACCCACTTTTCTCGTAACTAACTTCATATTACTAAGATCATCTCATCACGTTCATCGGGTTCATTGCATCACATTTAAAAAACATTATTATACCGTGATCAATCAAATTGAGTACATTTGAAACTATATTTGAAAGATATTTTTTGTACATTCGATAATGTATTATGAGTGTTGTTTTAATGAGCTCCAAAATATATTGCCAATCTGATCTTTAAGTAACAAAATTGCAGAACACATTTACACAATATAAAATGTAACCCTATTTTATCTGTCATTTAAAAAGACTTCAAATTTAGGCAACATACGAATGGTATCTTGAATTGTAATCTATAATTATTAATTATGGAATTTTAGCTTTGTGTCATATAAATGTCGTAAATTCCTAGTGATGAATAAAATAATTTTTATAGGTAGCTTACATGGCGTTTCTCGTGTCAGGTACACCACGGTTGCTAGGCAACGCATCAGAAGCCACCTGATTGAATCTGTTTCTGACATAAGGGTCATTATCCTTTGCCCCTCCAGCCACGTAGCCAGGCTCATCGAAGTATTTCCCAGTACTCCCTGTGCCATACTCCTCAAGGGTTACCGGACTACTTTCGGCCTCTTCGATATCTGCGTGCTGTTTTATTAAGCGGAGTGCTATATTCTCTTCCTGTAAACAAAAGTCGCTCTGTTAATTACGTTTAAATAAAAATTGATAGGATTATGCTTAACTAGAATTTCGTAAAATATAAATTGTATTTAGAAATAAGTACTATTAAAATTTATTTATACAAATTACATACTATTCTGAAATTTAATATACTCTACCATTCTATAATTATGGGTGTTACTGGCGGTGAAAGTTTAATTTAAATTGTAATCTATATGTTAAAAATCGAAGAATGGGCTCAGTTATATATGTGAACGGTTCGGTTGAGCAGTACTTCAATTATCAAACTTTATGTAACAAATGAATTTAACACATGGCTTTGTACTGTCAAATTGAAAATTTTTTCAGTATTGACAAGTAAGCATGTTGTTATGTTATTCATGTGGTCATTTCATTTTGGACGTTTTTCGATAAAGGCAAATTGTCAGCGATAATTATTGCTTTGAGTTTATAATTTTAAACATATTTTTGAATGCATTCATACAAACGGTGAATCTTGTATGTTGTATTAGGTTGTATAGCATGCATACTATGCATAGCCTGTTTATACTGTGTTTTTAGCGCGTCGTCGATGCTTTAGATAGTTTACAGACTTTATTTATTAATTATTTTATTGTTTATATAAATTAATTTGATGTTCCAATTAAATTTATTTCACTTTGTACGCAGTGAAGCACGTACCGGACCGCTACTATTGCATAAGTGCTAGTAAGTATGAACAATTTAAATATTTATTCAATGGTTATATACAAAGTATTATACAATTTATTTATATGTATTGTATAATATGATATCAGAAGGAAAGAGAGCATATCAAATCACAACAGGCGGCGAAACGAGCCATGACTGATGCACTTATGAGCTATTACGGGGACAAATGTGTATTTTTTTATAGAGTTGGTATCTATCACTATCGGATACATAAATAATTACAAATGCTGACGGATTTTACAAGGCAAAATAATATTTTATTTGGTAAATTAAATCTTCCGACGGTTATTTATTTTAATCAGACACACTACTTAGCCAAGATATTTATTTCTATTAGATAATATCAAAAACATTTTTTCTGATAAAACACGCTTCATTTTAAGTTTATTTACAAAGGCTTTAAAAACCTTAATTATTTTATAGGCTCATAAGTTTTAAAATCTGTTGTAAAATAAACCGCCGGTAACTTCCACCCGTGGGAGAGCCATGCTGAAGCATATGCTGACGCACTAATTGGCCGGTTTTTCCACAGTGATACCACGGCCTCACAGAATACTCACAGTGAAACGTTACTTGTACTGTGTTTCGCAGAGTGAGTGAGGATATCGGAAGCCCTTAAAAATGCCGTAAAAAGCCGTCAACACAACCAATGCGCGGACTGTGGCGCGGTTGTTCATGGG
The DNA here is from genome assembly GCA_018230265.1 of Delias oraia. NCBI lineage: Eukaryota > Metazoa > Arthropoda > Insecta > Lepidoptera > Pieridae > Delias > Delias oraia. The sequence goes on from DWCF01001152.1 coordinate 20,624, forward strand.
CGGCGGTGTTCTCTTATTGGAGACCTATCTGCTCCGTTGTCCTCTATACTATAAAAAAGAAGTATCTGTCATTATTTATGTAGTGGTGCACTGATGTGCACTGGTAGCATTGTGAGCATTAGTCTCAGAGGCTACAAAATGAGAAGATATTGACAAAGTCTATAAAATTATTCGGAACATCAAGTAGTAATGAAAATAAAGTCTAAATTGACATTTAATTAAATTTGACTCAGCGTTTTAATAACTCGTTTAAATCAAAGATATTTTGAGTTGTGGATTATTTGTGGAATTTCCCTGTTTTTGAAGATAAGATGGTCGAGAGCGATTCAACATTTACTAACCAGTTCCGTAACTTTACTACAATGTCAATGCGCAAACAAAATTAAAATTCACATGTATTGTTTGTTATATAAACTAATCCAATTGCATAATGACTTGTGAAAGTATTGCGTCCTTGTCGAGATCCGGTTTCTTTACACTAAGATCAAAATTACTATTATGGACAGTAGGCTAAGTGGGTAAGTTATTTAAGGTACTCTAAATTATTGAGTTTCTTTTTTTTAATATATTGACAAAAACCGCTCACTATCTCTGCAATCACTGTTACTTTACCATCATCAGCCATGTTTTTTAGGTTAAACCTATGCCCCCTACGAATTATTCCATCTTAATCTACATTAGTATAAAAAAGTAACTTTTTGTACTTCACGTTGTACATACGATCAATAAATGATCTGTTATCTTATTAGCAAAGTTATCTCATAAGACGTGTACTATTCTCGAATCATTCTATATATTGTTAGATTATGTAGCAAATATTATTTCACACTTATGTACCGTAAAATGAAGATAATTGTTATAATCGACTTCTACAGTTTTAGATGTTGTTGAAGATGGCCGATGGGGACGAAAAGTGTAAGAGTGAAGATCACGGACTAGCATGCGCCGCGTAGGACGCCCTAAAGTAGGACGAGGTGGACAGACGACCTTATAAAGGTCGCCGGAAGACGCTGGAATGCATGGAAATCCGAAGAGGAGGTCTTTGTCCAACAGTAGACGTCCTATGGCGAAATGATGATGATGTTAAGATATATTTTTACAACAGCAAAAACCAAAATCTTTTTTAAGCATAACTAACACATTATCGTCGTCAAGGAATAACCGCGTCACATTTTGCTGCCGGCTTTTTAGGTATAGGTACTATTACACGCCGGTATTTAATATTTATTGAGCCCGTTCTGAACGCGATGGCCTAATTAATTCGTAAGAGTATGCTTCGTGAATGTGGCCACTATTAAACCCATTAAACGAATTATAAATAACACAAATTAAGAATTCCATTCAAATGTGCCGCGGTTGTCCATGTGCGGCGGTGTTCTCTTACCAAATTGGAGACCCACCTGCTTCGTTGTCCGCTATACTATAAAAATAACTGAGAATCGTGTAACTGTAGTTTATAAGACCGACTTAGCCACTAGGCTCATAATAAAAATAGGAAAAAAGCAATTTCACGCAATCGTGGGTGGTTTACACCCACGAATCAGATAAGAGTATCATATGAAGGTCACCTGAGTCGCCCTTAGAGACTTTTCACTACATTTACAGTTAATCTATATTTAGATAAGTAGTTACTTTTCATCTTGACTTGATAGTCAGAAAATAGAAATAGATTTAAAAATATAATATTTTTTTTATTCAATTGCGATAAAATAAATTGTTTTCTTTAACACTACGCTTACAAACAATGCGATAGGTAACAATGCGATGCTTAATTTAGGTACTCTAATATATAAAATTAAAAACGATAAATGCTAAAAATATGCCGCTTAAGTAGCGTAAAAAGCGGGCAACACAACCAATGCGCGGACTAGCGCGGTTGTAAATGGGCGGCGGTGTTCTCTTGCCATATTGGACACCCACCTGCTCCGTTGTCCGCTATAGTATAAAAAAACAAAAGATTATTTACAAAATATTTACAATAATTGCTGTTACAATCAATTCCTATTAGGTTAACAATAAAACAGACAATATCTGAGATGACTAATGTCTAACAAAAAGATTAGTCATAACAAAATGTACTATACACAAATGTAACAGAATTATGGTAACGAATTACAATGTACACTAAATTTTAACAAAATGTTACCGTTATTTCTATTGTGTGGGAATTGTTTTAGACATAAGCTCTGGCGATAACTCAAGTTTCAAACTGTTGAATTGCATTTAAATCGCAATTGCTACGAACGGGCACTTAGGTCTGCCGAGGGCCAAATTACGAATTACGACAAACAAAACCTAGTATACATTGTAAGGGTTTATAAAGTATTCATGCCTGACGAGTAGTTGTTAAATGTTACTTAAGGTCAACACATGATGGTCATTGCAACTTACTTGATAGAAACAGATATAGAGCCTTTTTCATCAAATATTTTTATTAAATAAAGAGTGGAATAAGAAACTGTAATAGAACATTCACATATAAATTGCATAATTTCTCAAATATTTAGCCATTATTTAATATTGAACTCAAGTATTCATCATATGAAGAGTAATCCTTTGTGAGCCTCGTAACTTAATGGTTTCAGAGAGTAATAAGCGTCAAGTGAAAGGTATCGGGTTCGAATCCCGGTTCGGACATTTAAAATTTAATTTATAATTTATTCGGTCTCCGGAAGGGCTTGACATTGGCTGGACGAGTGTGTTAATACTGTCGCACTCGTGAGAGAGCGATGCTGAAGCATATGCTAACGCACTAATTGGGGCGGCTCGTCCGAAATCATACCACGGGCTCACAGAGTACTCAGCGTGAAATGGTACTTGTACTGTGTTTCGCAGAGTGAGTTAAGATATTGGAGGCTCATAAACGTACCGCTTAAGCAGCGTAAAAAGCCGACAACACAACCAATGCGCGGAATGTGGCGCGTATGTCCATGGGCGGTGGTGTTTTATTACCATATAGCAGACCCACCTACCTGTTCCATTATCCGCTATAGAATAATAAAAGTACTATACAAGAAATAGTTTAATATTTAGGATATTTTTCACAATCTCCTTTAAATCAATTTTTAACTAAAAAATTCATCTAAAGAGAAGTTTATTTAAATTAAAGCTATAGTCTATCAGTTGATTTAAATTTAGGTGAAATTGGAACTTAATTTTAGAATTCGTTTTAGTAACACTTTTAAGTGTTTAATGACAGATGTCTTTATAATTATGCCTACATAGGTATTTTATTGTATAAACGACAATATTATAATGTACATTAGCATTATGGATTACACTAACGCTATTACATCTCAACACACCCTGCTCTGAAAATGGCTAGGATTTAACAAACGAGTTTCGAAAGTACGTGGATTTCTAGTCACGATCCCGTTTTCTCGATATAATTTATTTACAGTAAGATCGCCTTTATTGCAAGCAGTAATGGACGGCTATTCTGTGTACAATTTATTTGTTAATTTCTCGATCTTAAAGTAAGGGTTATATAACGCAATAAAGTTATAGCTATTTTGTTAATAGTGTTTTTTAAGTCTGATCCTTGATACAGTAAACAGGACCATAAGTAATAAATACTAAAGGTAACATTTTATGAAAAAATATTAATGTCAGCCGATAACAAAAGATATTAATTCATTAATTTATTAACATATTTTAAGAATGTGATTAATTACTCGAACTGTTACAGTATTATTATAGAATATCTTTATTTAGCCTGTCAATTCCACTGCTGGAGATAGGCTTTGTGAGATCGACTTTCCACCTCGTGGCGGAACGTTTAGGGATAATATGTATAAAAATTTTAAAGTTTTAGATTGGTTAACTTTATGACAGGTAACAGTTTTTAAATAAAAATACAACAATTATATCAATATAATATGTCGAGATTTTAATTTTGAATTTTAAATAGGGGAGTGTCCAAGTGTCCAAGTGTTTGCCACCTATCCATGCTCCAAGTAAAAGCTGTCAGTAAATATTATATATGATATATTATCATTATATATTTTTAAAATATAATATAAAATAGATATTGTGTGTGTAAATGTATATATTATGAAACTATATGAAAGATCAATTTAAAAATTTCAAATAAGTTCAAACTAAATCAAATTTAATAACAAATTATAGAATTGTATTTTAAAATATTACTGTGTCATGGGTCGGTGAATTTCAATACCGTATGTCCGACATTTTATAGCAAAAATATTGAAGTAACTCTGTAATTTGCCCAAATTAAAACTGAATTTTCGATTTAATAGCGTTGTTAAAAATATTTATTACAAGCTTCCTGTAAAATGTAAACTGTCCTAAATTCAGTGTTTGTATCTCATTGCAACTTGACTCATCGTTCGGGATAACAACAATAATAATCACAATTTATGATATTTCATTCACTTCAATTAATTTTAGATTTAAAAGAGAGATATTCATGTTTTTTGTATGGCTATTATGCGACTGATTTATTAAACAATACTTAATTATTTAATTATTATTTTTGCTTTGATGTCATGATATTTTTTTACTTCATTTTAATTTAAGTAAAATACATGTTATTTAATGTAATAATGAATAATTCTGCATCATGAATTGTACAGTAACAATTCAAGGCAAACTATAATACAGAGAACAAAAAATATCACTATTCAACTAGTAATTATTATGTACTGGAAACATGTCACGTAGCGTAATGGTTTTAAGAGTGTACCATGAAGCGAGAGGTTCGGGTTCACATCCCGATCTGGTAAATTATAATTTATTCGGTCTCTGGAAGGGCAGCTATGCTGAAACATGGTGACGCACTAATTTAAGCGGCTTATTCGAAGTGACAGCACGGGCTAACACAATAGCGTGAAACGGTACTTGTACTGTGTTTCGCAGAGTGAGTGAGGATATCCGAGAGCCTTAAAAGTGTCGCTTAAGGAGTGTTAAGTGGCGGGGTCGTTGATGGGCGGCGGTGTTCTCTTACTATATAGGAGGCCCACCTGCTCCGTCGTCCGCTATAGGATAAAAAAATTTGAATTAGTAGATTAAATTGTTTATAAATAGTTTATACAATCGTGTAGACAATAACAACCTTAAAAATTACATATTTATAATATTGTTTAGGTATTTTTTTTATTGTGTAAACATGACGAGATTAAATGAAAACAGATTCAAAAGTATTTTTTGTCAAATTCGTACAGAGCTTCTTGAAAAATAATTGGAAATAATATCCTGGTATAGTCATTGAACTATTATGTACTAATATGCATACAGTATTGTGATATCAAGTAATTTATCGTCACATTATGTGAGGCTTTCATGTGAGATGTAATGATGGGGTGTTTCCTATGACAGTATTAGCGGTTTCATTGTCTAATATATGTTACCTACGTGCAGTTTGTGGTTTAATTTCCGTGATATATTATAGTACCTACTATTATTAAAACAATAACAAATTTATATGGATGTAGGCTGTTATTAAACCTTTTTATTACCTATCATTACAGAATAGTAATAAATACCAAATATGCTCGCTTTAAAAGTAGATTATTATATAAATGAGGTATTAATGTTTGCAAATATCATAATTTGTAATAAGGAGATAATGTATGTCTCTTTCTGGTTAATAAATTGGTTACACAGTAGCAAAATTATTTGCACAACGTCACAGTTTCAAATTTATATATATTGCTTATGTAGACCATGTATTATTAATCCATGTAGACCAGTTTATTTTAAAATATAGAGTCTTTAAATATAACTTATAACTTTAGTAAAACGTATGAGCAAACAAAAATAGCTAGAGCTGAGATAAATATTTTCTTATCAATGTTGATTCTAAGACTATTCTAGAATTGTGCTCCCCCATATCATCCCGTGGGTGTCGTAAGAGGCGACTAAGGGCGACAAACCTGAGAGCGGGCAGCAGCGTCCTCTTATTATAAAACCTAACTGTGATCGCCAACCCGTCTCCCAAGCGTGGCAGTTATGGCAAATACTCCCATTTAAGGAGAGGCCTATGTCCAGCAGTGGACGTTCGACGGGTGAAATGACGATAATGAATGTTAAATAATAATTTTGAATTAATTTTAAGTACTTCAATTTATCAACATATCTTTGTGTCTACTATTTGTCTTTGTATATATACTGGAAGGGGGTCGTATCGTGCATAATGTGAATTTAAAATAAAAATCGTGGTACACGAATTATATCTCAATTCTAACCACTAGGAATTGCTAAAGCGTAAATGGTTATTATAGTTCTTAAACTATAATACTCTTATGAAAAAACACAAACCGTTACGTAAAACTTAAACGCAGTATGTATAAATGTATTTGGTGTTCGTTCAATAGACTGTTGGTACCACGTAAAACTTCGAAATAGAGGCAAAATTCAGAGGAGTATAAGCGAATTAAATTTAAGAATATTCAGTTTTTTTAATGTTAATGGAGGCAAATAAGCTGGAGGCTCGCCTAGGGTAAGCGGAAATTTGCCCATGGACACCTCTAGTACGTGCAGAGCCGCGGCTGCTCTGCTGGCATTAAAGGAATATGTACGCTCTTTTCTTGAAAAGCCTCAATTCGTTTGGCTTGGAAATACCCTGCTGACAGGATTTGCAAATAACAAATAATATCTCATAATTGGGAAATCCTGATAAATCTATATCTTTTAAAACCTTCAATGCCAAAGACGGACAAACAGACATGTCGAAGTTATCGCTGTGCTCTTTTTGAAGGATAAAAAATGGTGATAAAATTATCTTTGAAATTACTTTTAATTTCTGTAATCATTATTGTATTCAAACCTTAAGATATTAAATACTATAAAAATGTTCTACACGTAATAAAATAATGTAATTCAAAGCACTTCAAAACTTTAATTATAAACTGACTGAAAGTACTCGAAAGAGTTGCCAACCGCTAACAAGAAACTTCTTTAAACATTTCACAAATTGTTTTAATTGTATCCAATCGCTTTGTCTCTCCTCAATTTAATTTGGCACAAACTAACCTAGGGCAGGCAGAGCTAAAAATAACAGAAACGATGTAGATTACGCAATAATGAATGAACCTGCGTTGTAGCGACGTTAACGAATGCAAAAACGCTATTTCTAAGGCTCTACACAAGCGTAATTCCTCCTTTACATTTAGTAATATTTTATATAAAAATACAATTTAACCATAAAATAATTAATAATTGCTACAACTATACAAACACTGATTCTTTCTCTCACAACTTAGGTATACAAAACTAATGCTCTTAGGTCAAGCAATAAAAGACTGCGTGTTTAAGAATCGTGTGTATATGAAAAAAATGAAACTTTCGTTACGCTAGTAATACTCGTCACGGCAGAATTGTCTAATTCCCACGATTAAGTAGGACAAAGTGCAGTCGCACGAATCTATGTATAAAGGGTGTAAAATAATTAATTGGGAATCGACTGAATATTTAGTATACATAATGTTATTCGGGTAATCAGAGTCAAATGGTTTCCCGCAACTGTGCATTTTGGTTTACGTATTTTATACGTAATTTTATATATACGTAGTTATTACGTATTTTATTTTTCTAAATTCCGAAATTAGCAACATGCAACAAAACAAAATTTCATAGAACAAGAAAATAAAGGAAGCAGGTTAGAAAAAGTCAGTGTAATCGGAGTCAAATCTGTTTTTTTTTAACTTTTATAACATCCAAAGTTGATTTTCAAAGTGTCTAAAAATTATTGATATTTAATTATAAAAATAATATATATTTAATTATTATTAACGATAGTTTTAGAGTTTTCTATTTAGTTTTCGTTTAAGTCACCCATTATCCTACCCTCCCATATTTTGCACTCTAGTAGGTTTCTATGTTAAAGATAATAATTATTTAAAAACTGAAACTAATAGTTGTGTAATAGATTCGACATCATAATTAACAAGAAAACAATGCTTCGTTTCAATTTCAGCACGTCTTTCAGAAGTTAAATACTATAGACTGAGAAGTCTAATTTAAATCTATAGAAATATAGAATTCTATAGTAAAGCCTCAGTCTGGTTTTGTAATTCAATGGACAGTGTTACTTGAAGCGGAAGTAAATCGGTCACAAACAATTACCAGTCGCAATTAGCATACAGAAGCAGCATTTGTGACCTAAATTGACTCGCTAAGTTCTGTATATTGTAGTATAAATTGTATGTGTATTAAAACCAAATTTATAAATACAAAAGAAGCTATTTATTTAATACTTGATAAAAATATAAAGATGCGTGTCTTTTAGACATTTCAGAGATCTGTACATGTATATCTGTATAATGCATATGACAAACTAACCTGTACACAGATAGCAAAAAAGTTTTATGAATGTATAATCCTAAATACTTCTGAGAGCCTCGTAGCTTAGTGGTTTAATAAGTTTATTATAAAATTATAATTTAATTTATAATTTGTTTGGTCTCTGGAAGGGCTTGACAGTAACCGGGTGAGTGTCTTAATACTGTCGCACCCGTTGGAGAGCCATACTGAAGCATAAGCTAATGTACAAATTAGGCCATCTCGTTTGAAGTTATACTACGGGCTGACAGAATATTCAGCGTCAAACAGTATTGTGTTTCTCATAGTGAGTGAGGATGTCGGAGGCCCTTAAAAGTGCCTCTGAAGCAGCGTACAAAGCCGGGAATACAACCAATGCGCAGACTTTGGAGCGGTTGTTCAGGGGCTGCGGTGTTCTGTTAGGAGATCCACCTGCTCCGTTGTCTGCTATAGAATAAAAAACATTCCAGCTCTCCTAACTAGTCCGGTCCGTAACGACCTGTCGTTATCAACACTAAAAACTAGTGAAAGTATAAAAAGTAATAGTACACTTACGTAACCTACGCACAAGGCCACAACCTTATGTATTTTTATATGTACCATCAGCAAAGTAGCTAAATATTTAATTCACATCTATTGCATTTCATTATTAATATTTTGTGTTGTTTGTATGTTTGCGCTTATGACTTCAGCTGATTTTGTATTATATATAATACAAAAATAGGTAGTTACTTAACGAGTAGTTACTTTTATAAAACAAAAACTTAAACCCATCAAGTCATGCGAAAGACAAAAAAAATATTAATAGTTTATTGTAATTTCTGTATACTAGTAGCATTGAGTTGGCGAAGGTCAGTTACTCGGTTGTTACACTATTAAAAAACCACGTTTATTTTATTTCCTAACGGTACATAATATTAGTATAAAAACTCCTTCGGCAGTAGGAAGCATACACAAAAGTGAAATGTTTGTTAAGAAATATATGTTAGAGACAAATATGGCATAAATAATCTATTGTTTTTGTTGCTTATAGGGAGTTACAGAGGCCAAGCAAGGTAATACAAATAGCATTCGAGTGTGCCAGGAAAAATTGTTGGCGGAATCGCAACATTCATATTAGTATCGTATTAATTTTTTTCTTTTAATTCGATACCGGACAGTAAAAAAAATTGTAAATTAATTGTTATATCTTTGTATTTTTTTTGTTATAGTATACAACACAATAGTATACACCGCCGCCCATGAACAACCGCGCATTGGTTGTGTTGCCGGTTTTATAAAACCGCCTAAGCGGTGTATACACCGCTTAGGCGGCACTTAGGTCGCAGTACCTACAGGTACAGTTTCACGCTGAGTATTCTTTGAGCCCGTGGTATCACAACGGACGAGCCGGCCCAATTAGTGCGTCAGCAGATGCTTCATCATGGCTCTCCCGCGGGTTTTTTATTCATGCGTTGTAAAACATAAATAATGGTGCATCTTCTAGATTATTGAAGCTATCAGAGGTATAGGAAAGGCTATCAAGAAAACATTTTCCCAACCCAGTTACCGTTAAGACTTCCTTGCTTCGGCCGGCTAGCTACGCGCTTACAGGCTTTTGTCATGAGTGCGACTAGAGGCAAGAGTTACATATGACACAATATGACGTGTACAAGTGTATGGTTTTATTTCAAAATATGTTGTTGTTACTTTCACCATTTAGAGCAATTTGGAAACTTTCTAGTACAGGGTTAGCTAAATGTAAACAGACGTGCTAATAAGAAATACTTTATATTTATATAATTTTATATAAAATGAAAGTATACAATTTTGCTCCGTGGGTAAACCATCCGGAAGTATATGCTGACGCACTAATTACGCCGGCTCGCTCGAAGTGATACCACGGACTCGCAGAATATTCAGCGTGAAACGGTACTTGTACTGTGTTCCGTTGAATCAGTGAGGATATCGGAGGCTCTTAAAAATGACGCTTAAGTGGCGTAATAAGTCTGCAAAATAACTAATGGATTATGGCGCGGTTGTCCACGGGCGGCAGTGTTCTCTTACCACATAGGAAACCCACCTGCTCCGTTATTTACTATACTATAACAAAAAAAAATACAAAGAAATAACAATTAATTTACAATTTTTTTTTGATAAAAATATATAACTCATAAAAATAGTCGTTCAATATCAGACAGATTATATTTTTACAACTTAAATTCAGCGTAAGCATTAATATCTATATGTTAACTCAATTAAAAATTAACTCAATTAAAATAATTCAGTTAATTTTTAAAAGAGATAGGACGTAAGTTGTCAATAGTCAAGATTTAATTTTGAAATCGACAACACAAATGAGGCGAAGCTTTGACATAAGTCATTATAGTTCTCCTTCCGTTCAAAGTGTCTCAAAGCGAAGTAGTAGTAGTAAGTAAAAGTGGTGTACAGATTATGTAATTATAACTAAAAGCTGGCTGAGATTAATAACAAGTTCCTTGGTGTACCGGTTCATTCAATTAATGTTTCAACTGTAGGTGGTACTGTCAGCATTAATTGTTCTCGGTCTTTTCCGATTACGAAATTTAACGAAGAGTTTAACGTTTAAAGAATTCAAACATTATTTATTCCACGGAGGTTTATGTATATGTAACGCCTCATTTTTTTATGATAGTTTTGTAAACTTACGTGTCTGGAACATATCACCGATAGCATTCACCAAATTTCATTTTGTTGTAATCGTTTACAAACGCTCTCTATTTAAATATAAGTAAAAATAGAATTCGGGATGAATTCGTGTTCAATCGCACGTTTTGTTGTAAAATTGGTGCGAAAGTCGAAAACCAAGTTTCTAAAAGAAATCTGAGAGCATTGTGCAGGTTCTCAAGTTTTTATAACAAACCCAAACAGCTCTGAGAAATAAGGCAACGTGACGGGAGTACATATAATAATAACTTTATTGTTCTTTCAGGCGATCGCGTTGCGCATTGTCTCTTAGCTTACGCATAATTACATATGATTTAATTGTTTTCTATTGTAGTTGATGTTTTAAGTGGTCTAGTTTATCTATTAGAATGCTGTCTTGTTTCACAATTTGTGATACCTTTTTAACAAGCAGTTGGCATTGGCGATTAATTAAAAATGCGGAGTTTTAATTTATTGTGGTAAAGATAAATTTAACATTTACGCACGCATTTATTCGAACCAACAAAATATTCGTTGCAAAATATTTATGAGCCAAAGCATTAGTTATACATATTCATTAAAAACCTTAAATTGGGTGAAAGGAATTGATTTTTGGGTAAATATTCAAAAGCCAAACGAATTTATCAATTCAACGTATATATTTTGTGTGTGATTTCTTTGGCACTCTATCTATTTCATATTATACTTTTTTTACTATTGTTTTATATTATGTGATTCGAAATTTCAATAAAATTTTCCCTCGGGACACATATGCGAGAAAAAGTCGCGTAGGCCATTTGGTTAGCTTTGTTACGATAAATGGCGAAATATTTATTCTGAGTCTCATTTATATGGAAGTGAAAAGTTTTGTCAGAGGAATATCTAAAAATATTTTTCATTTACTATCATTGCTTGTAAATGCTTAGGATTGGTTTACTTTAGGTTTGGGTAATTGTAAACAGTATAAACTATAAATTACAAACATTCTATTGAAATAAGGACGTAAATTATTTGATTTTGAATTGTAAGTAGTTTGGTAAACAAGACTCTATTAAATTCTATTACTATTGGAAGGGTTTTATCTACAATTACGCCCGGTTGAGAAAGTTGTTTCAGGATGTAAGTTTCACTTTCAAATAGTACACACAATATTTCTGTATTCCAAAAGGCATACCTATGAAGCAGCTAATAGATACAATTTATTAATATTATAAGCTACCATGAAGTCCCTGGTTATTTGGTTTGAACCCCAGGTTTCAATAAAATTTATTCGGTTTTTGACAGTGGCCGGACTAGTATTTTAACACTGTCCTACCCGCGGGGAAGCCAGGCGAAACATATGCCGAACACTAATTGAGACGGCTGGTCCGAAGTAATACTACGGGTTCACAGAATACCAGCGTAAAGCAGTACTTGTATTGTATTTCGTTGAGTGAGTGAGGATATCAGAGGAGGATGGTTGTCCATAAGTAGCAGTGTTATCTTATCACATGAGAGACCCACCTGTTCCGTCCGCTATACCATAAAAAAGTGAGTAAGGGTTTCTTAATATTGATATAATAAAACAATATCGAAACAGGTACATCATTTCTTGGCTAAGATTTTCATTGTCGAGGTAAGCCTGTATATCAGCCATGGTCTGTTATAAAGCTGAGGTTTTAATGAAATACGATTTACAAATATATAATACACGACTAAATTGAAGAATAAAACACGATACATTTAACAGAGCCCTAAATTTGATTTAAAAAATAGTTTTATAAGTGAGTTTATTACATTTTGCAATTATTATTAAAAGTTATATTTGCATTTAGTTTCTAATTTCTGTTTTATTAGAAATTAATTTGGTTTTATATCTTTCAAGTTTGATTACTAATCCGATGTAAATATCACAATTTCTAATCCAACTACTGCGACATAGTTTATTGCTCTCAACATTGCTACTTACTTTAAGAGTGCTACTTTATCTATAACGGCGTTAGTTTTTGCACAGAACAGTTTAT
>DWCF01001153.1:0-33552 GCA_018230265.1 Delias oraia
TTCTTCAGCGCCTATGGTTCGCTGACGTTCTGCCATTAATGAGAAAGAAATTTCATGTTAATAATTATATTTGAAAAGGTTATTTTTGATTTAAAATAATAGTGACGAATAATAATCTCGTGACAACTTTGTGTCAACCAATAGAATTTTCACTTTTCAGTATTTAGGTAAAATATCTGTCAAATCTGTATAAAGGATTTCACTTGCTACTACTAGCTCCTGGCTCTAGATTCTAGGCTTTTAGACTTTATCTTTTTTATAACATGGTGAAAAATTATCAAGTTTTATTGAGAAACTACAGCAATTTAACACATAAACCTCAATAATCTACATGTTTTAGAAATTAGTTAATAACATAAAGCTCTTGTTATTGCAAGGTCACCGGAAACCAATATTAAATATCAGTCAATTTTTGAAGCCTTTATTAAGGGTTTACGAAGACTAAGTTTCATGATAAATTTAAAGAAAAAATATAAAACAGATTATGACACCCTTAGTGTTGCTACGGCACCACAACTGTAAACCCTTTAAAAGTTGTTTATGACTTTTTGGCGGGAAGTTTAAAAGTGATAATGATAAATTTTAGTTCTTTCAAATAAATGTTTAATAATTGATAAATTATTATGTAAACCATCGCCATTAGTTGTAAAATAGTTAGTTGAATATCGAAGATCTGAAGATTATAAAGGCATAGGCGTTAATACTTCTTGGAATCTTAAGTAAGGTTCGGAAATAAAGGCGCTGTGAGAACTGACGAGTATGACGAGGAAACTGCTGTTAATTAGTTACAAGCCTTTGTACTAGAAATATTATCCAGAAAACTTAAATTATAGCGAGTTTAATGTATTCGTAGAACTAGACTGCACGTGGAATAAGAATGGAAAGTAAGACATGGCACTCAAATATCCAAGTGGCTGCCAACTTCCTGTAGTGAAGACAAGTGAATAGGTTACCTATAATGAAGTGAGAAAGAGGTAAATATTTAAAATTGTATCCGCACAAACAAGTCATATTGTGCCACTGACGCGATTTTACAGATATATAAATAAAAACAGTTATTGCCCCGCAAGAATTCATTGGATTTATTCCAGATCTTTATCGCTTTGGGAAATCTAATTATATACGTACTGGACTATTTTTTCAAATTATATGAATTTAAACTTGCTTGAAAATGTTATTTTTATTAATTGTCATCATGTTGTTAATGCACAACAAAATGTTTGAACTATGATACAATTATCAACATTTTAATTAAAACATTTTATTTACTTATGATAAAAATGATCTTGCTTGATTTTATCGCTCTACCTATGCTAGAATTTTTATTTCATTTATTTTAATTCGAGATATCAAAATATCACATTAAGGCATTAAAGTGAAATTATTCGTAAAATTAATGTATGATTCACGACTTCCTTTGAGAGAATGATTGTGACGCACATAAATTCTATTTATGTTGAAAATATTTTTAATGTAAAAATTTTTGGCAAAAATATCACAAGCTGTATACAAATATGTTATGCAGATATTATTGTGAAAAGTGCCAAAAGGTGTATGTACTCTAGCCATGAAAATTATCGTTGAATAAATGAATGTTTAGGTATTAAAATATACATTTAAAAGATACAAAGTTCCAATCAAATAATAATAACTTTTTGATATTATTGATTTAGTTTATTATTTATTTAGTTAGTATGTACTAGATTTTTAAAAGAGCACATAAAGCACAAAAAGTTACCTTAATCCTTTGAGTAAGGCATTTTTAGGTTACTTTATAGGAATTTATATTGAACGAGATAACAGTCTAGCATCTCTCATCTTCTACTAAAGTAAATAAATAAAAAGACTTAACTTGTTTCCAAATTTCAGCGAACGCTCCATAGGTCCAATTATGAAAAATTAAAAAAAATAATTATCAAAGAACTACAACATACATGCCATACTACTACATCTTTGACAATTTTAAAATCGAAAAGAAAGTAGTAAAGAAAGAAAGTAAAATATAGAGATAAAAGAAGAATTAAAAATGCAAAAATGCGTTAGAACGATTAAATTGAAACAAAAAAATACAAATATTTCGAATATTTGGTATATAGGGTACCTATAAAATACTTCTATACCAAATATTTATGCGCATTGGCAAGAGTGAATGCTATACCGAGAAATTGGTACGTAAAACTCAACGAGCACAAGATTCTGGCCAATATATTTACTTTTTTTATAATATAGCGGACAACGCATCAGGTGGGTCTCTTATATGATAAGACAGGATCGCCGCCCATGGACAACGGCGCCACATTCCGCGCATTGATTGTGTTGCCGGCTTCCGGCTTTACTTTAAACCGACCTTCATTACTTATTATTTTTTATTTCTATTTGAAGCCAGTTAAGTATAGTATTTTTTTCAATATTTGTTTTGTATTAGGTTAAATATCTCTAAATGAAATCTTATAAAAAATTCAAGGTAATATAGAATAGTTATACCTATATGACCTCGGACATTCATGTAAGCAACGAATGTTGCTATGCTATCATTGCAAACTGAAATAAAATCTATAATTATCAACAAAGCAGAGCATCAAAGAGTTCAACAAATCTGATTGATTTAGGACTACAACAAGGTTCGCCAAAATCTCGACGGGCAATGCTCCATACAAATTTAGACTCTTATCATTATCCAGAACAAACAGGGACGGACTGATATACTGGAGATCTCCAAAATCTTTATAAATTCAAGTCTACTATCGGCGGCCGTTATCGTAACAGCACCTAGAACAGGCGTTACTTACTTGATGTCATATTATTCTACCGTCAATTGTCAAAACGTATTGCGTTTTTAACGTAATTGTAGTTAATGAACGTAACTTAAATATAAGCCCAACTAGGTATAATCACAATGATACCCCGAAATTTTTATTATTAATCTTCGACAAAGCAACCATTTTAAGCTTGAAACTAGATTTGACCAAACAAATATGTTTTACCGATATATGGATGAGTGTACTTGACGTAATTTAGAGAATTACGGGCGTGGTATTTTAACATAGCGATTTCCTATTGTGTATTTCTCACAATAATAATTAACGATGTTAAAAGCCGAATAATTACAATTAATCATGAAACACAGAACGTCACTTTGCTTTCGACAAAAATGTACAAAAAACGAAAACATCTTTTAGAATTTGGCAAAGCATTCAAAGAAAAACAAAACGTTAGTGGAAATTCATGAGTCAACGATGAATTCTTTCTTGACAAGCGACGTGAAATTAATCCTAACGTCGAAAAGCTTATTTAAACTGGTGGATTTTATATAATTGTTGTTGTGTTTTCTACATTTTTGTACTGTTCGTGGTTCGTGGCGGTTCGTTCGCAATGATTTCTTCTTCAGAGGGCACTAACTTGTTTACCACTTACTTTATACTTTTGCTGCTTCTAGTTTCTCTATGGGCTTTATATTCTGCATTTTAAGATGAAAACTAAACGGTAAGTTTATTATTTTTACAATTATTTTCTCATATATGTAAAAAATATAATTCTGTTTGCTATACCTACTATTTCAAATTTCATACTGTTAATCGACAAAGGGAGCTTTTGTTAAATAAGTAGATAAAGTATTATCTGTTCAGTAAGTCTTATAATTATAAACTTTTAAAATAATCTATTTCTTATGGATTACATCTGGTTATTGTCCTTAAGCAATTAGTATGGCCCTGTGCGCTGACGCGATATATTTGGTGAGGACCTTCCAGCGATCAGTTTAGCCCCTGCCTTACCACAAACATGCCGATCAACGCCGAGACTGTGAACCTTGCTGCTACCTATATGATCCTAGTGATCCTATTATTCTTCTTGTGGTTGTTGTACTCCGCCGTCTTCTAATAAGTTCCGTTTGACTGTAAGTGTCCAATGATTTTGTTATTGTTTCAATTTGTTTTCAGAGTTTTTAAATGAAGGATGTTATGAGTTTTGGAATAAGCTGAAAAAGTAGAACTTATCAAAGTTAAGTCTTACTGTTATATAGGTTTATAATTTTAACCTCCACACTTTTAAAGATATAAATGTATCTGGTTTCTAATAGGTATTATTTCTGATAATACATCATTGAGTCTGCCACGGAATATTTTCAATTTTTGTTTAATTTATTTCATATCTTTGGTCATTTTCAAGATCAAGTTTGTTATGATTGTTATCAAGGATTACTCTTACTACCGGATTAGTTCCTGCTGACAACAATTCTATAATTACCGGTTTATATTTATAAATGTTGAAACGAGGGGCGTGGCGTATAGGCGGTCGCGACATTTGGCTGTCACAGTCAGTTTTCTGGAGTGTCCTGTCCAGTGAGCACAGCCCAGTCATGCCGAACCACGAGACCACGAGTCTTTTCGCCACCTATCTTATCCTGGTTCTTTTGCTGGCTAGTCTTTGGCTATTGTACTCTGGAATGTTTTAAGGTGACTGTTGAACTTTTTTTAAATACTTTTTTAAGCAGATTATTTGTGTCGTGTGGAATTGAGTGTTTCTATTGATTTATAGTCGTATATACTCTAGGTGGGGCAAAGGGCGAAATGTGAGCTTCGCCATCTCGCCCCGCCTATTGTTTCAATTAAATCTTAAACATGTATGATTATTGATTATCTGTGTGTCTATAATTAAATTATTATATGTAAGATATCCAGATCGTACTGATTGTAACAACAAATAAGTAATGTCTTTTTTTAAATGGGAAAACCATAAAAATGCTAAGATTAATTACACTTCATTAAATGAAGGAAACTGCGATCATGAAACAGTCGTAAATGTGAAATAACCTTTAAAATATCATAATTTTACGTCTTTGATTGAATCATGTCTTTGAAGGTTTTATGAGTCTACTTTGAAATATTTGCGTTTCTAATATTGATTTCAAAGATTAATTTATTAAGTATTTTGAGCATTTGCATTCCAATGCAATAACGGGATCGGTAAACATTAACGGATATAAAAAAGGTTTCTATCAATGTTGTTAAGTGAGATATTTTAAGATATTTTTTTATGCAACGGTAGCAAACGAGGAGGCTCATCTGGGATAAGCGATCCTCCAACTATGGATAGCCCATGCAGAGGCGCCGGTGCGTTGCCGGCCTTATAAGCTTATGCCTAACTAGTATCAACCATTTTTTTGTAATAATAAATATTATTAATATTATATAAAAACAAATCTAGATGTATATTAAGTTTATTCCCATCTTAGAGGTATATATTTCGTATCTAATTAACTGTCTATATTCGCTAACATTGGATAGTATATTATTATCTAAAAAAAGAGATTATTATATTTCATAAGGTGTAATAGAATATTAATAAATATTAATAAACCTTCTGAAATAATTCTTGCTATTATTAGAGAAATAGCGATTCTATTACTGTCTTGCGCTTCTTCTGCTCTTCACGAGATCATAACTTTCAAAAATAACTTATGATTTCGAATTCATCGGTAGGTATAATAAACGCAATGAATACAAACTGAAATTTCTAAAGAAAATTTGTACATTTGCCAACATTCAGTTATGCATAGTTAAAGTGTTCAGATTCTAAACTATCTGTATAATTTTTCTGTCATGGCACCGCAATCGTTTTTTATTATGAATATTGAAAGAGCTTTTCACAATATACCTACAAGTGATTAGTTATTTGCTATGGAAGCTTGTTAAGCTAGCGTGGCTGATCAAAATACATATTTTCTTAATGAAAAGTATCCGAATTTGTTAGAGTACAGAAATACAGGTAGGTAACTTAATTTCACAAATGAGCGTATTAAAAACAGGTAGTTATTTAAAATTATTCAAGTTGCAAGTTTTTATAGAAGTACTTCGGTACAAACTAAAAAACAGGAAGCGATTCGTTAGGAACGAATTCAAAGCTTTGGGTAACTATTTAATTCGGTTAAATAATATATATATACTTTATCTAGAAAATATCGATTTTTGTTCTAATTGCTACGTAAATTAACTCATAAACGCTAAGAATAACTTTTATAAAACCTAAAAACAGGACAATCAAATTATCTTTAGCCGCTTTTAACTTTAGCTTTTAACTAACGTCCGAAGTGATACCACGGGCTTACAGAATGCTAAACGTGAAACGGTACTTGTACTGTGTTTCGCTGAGTGAGTAAGGATATCGAAGGCCCTTAAACATGCTGCTTAAGTGGCGTAAAAAGCCGGCAACACAACCAATGCGCGGACTGTAGCGCGGTTGTCCATGGACGACGGTGTTCTCTTACCATATAGGAGATCCACCTGCTCCGTTGTCTGCTATACTATAAAAAAAAATTAATCACAGCAATTACTTCAATCTTTTAATTTGACAAATAATGAGCATTTACTTGTAATGAAACCTCGAAAGCGTTCTTTTTCTTCTTATTTTTTGACTTGATTAACGGTCATATATTAAAACAATAAATCATTCGATGATTTTCGTTGTCATTCAAAACGTCGACGGAGGACGTTTTCACCGTGATAAATTATCAGACATTTGTCTTCTAGAATTAACATTTCAATTTCGATTAGTACGGGAGTTAATTATACAGGCACATGACTGCAAATAAGCTATAAATATAAATAAATAATTTATATATAAATAATATATTATTATTTATAAATGATTTTAAATAAGAACTTTCTGAATATTTGCCGGTTGATTTATAATTTTATCTACTATTAAAATTATTAATTCATGGCCTGCATCATTCGTAAATCATCATCATCATCTGTTACACTATCGCGCGTTCACCCATTCGCTTGTTTTTGATCAATTACTTAAGCTAAATACTAAATATATATGAAGAATATTTTTTTTGAATAAATTAAATTTTATTAGATGAATATGTGCATATTAAATGTGTTGGGTATTAAAAATATTCTATTATGTAACTATATGAAATAATCAAAGTTGAGAATTTTTGTTAATAATTTAAATTTTAATTCATCAATGATTGTTACAGATTGTGGTCAAAAAGCGGCGCCAAAGAGATGAATTGACGATGAAGCTTGAATTTATTAAATAAGTTAACTTTAAGAAACCGTTATTTTAGATTAAGTTAAGAACCCAAGCATTTAGGACCGACGACACCGTGCAAAAATAATCAATAATGACGCAGTGCTGGGCATTCCAATGAAAAATTATTAGAAAGACATCCACAAATCCGCAACGATGTAGCACTAATTTCATAGTGTTTAAGTTGTTATTGTTAAGAACTAAGAGATTTGTAATTAAACTTTTTTATTTACGTCTACTCTTTTAATACTTAACAACATAAAAATACGTTAAAGTATGCTCCATTTTCTAAAAGAAAACAAATTTAATACCCAAAAAATCTTAAGAAAAATTGAATCAAAATTAATATTTAATAGAAATGTTAATGAAGTAATTAATTAAATAAAAAACAAATGTGTATTTATTGTTGTAACAGCTAGAGGTAACTAAAAAGTTTAAAAACAGGTACCTAATTTCGAGAACTACTTTCGTAAATAACAAATGCTCATATACATATCTATACCAAAATATATTATAATTATAAATAGTAGTTTTCTGAAAAATGTACAATTCCAGATTGGAATGCAACTGGATTGAACTTCGACCAAGAGGCCACGATGTTAAACATAACCAGAAATAGAATGTACTCTGGCGCCGCTCCAATCTTTTGATTACTATGCTCTGATTCAAATCTATGAATGAACATCGTTAAGCCTTTGGCATACTATTATAGATTATTATAAAGGTAAATTGAGAGTATTAGCGTATTTATATATATTTTTTTTATTAAATACATTACAGTAACAAACAAAGAGAGCAATCAAGTTTCATTTTTATTTGGAACTATTTCTTTTTTACTGGCCGATGAATCGCTATCACTACGCTCCGATAAAGTCGTTACTATACTTTTATTGTCAACAACAGCTTTGTTTGGCTCAATATCACTATCAAGAGACTTAAGATTTCTTTCATCGGTAGACAAGTCTCGGATGGGCTTTAATTCATGCAATTCATTAGTTTCTACTATTGAATTGCGTTTTCCATCAGTGATTTCATCATATCGCACATGTATGCCTTGTTTTAAACGGGCCGTAGACGTTGGGTCATTGATATTTTCATCGGTAACTCCCTTTTCACTTTCGTCTGCGTCTTCCCCATAACGTCCTAAAATATATTCATCAACACTTTTCATATGCTTTACATCTATGTTTGCATATGAAATATCTTGGTTTAAAGATTTATCTTCGGTTGAGGGTTGAAATGTTAAATCTTCTTGAATGGACTCTTTCTCTTTCTTCAAACGAGCTAAAAGTGCTTCTGTAGCTTCTTCCTCCTCGTTCAAAAGTAACTCCTGGTCTGTTAATTTTACCGGTGATTCCTTTTTCCTGATTTTATTTACCAGTATTTCTTTTTGTTCATCTGGTAATTGGACATTAGGTAAATTATTTTCTGGCAATGCATTTAAATAAGACATTTCGTGTAAGGGCTCACGGATAGTCAAACTTTGTTCTACAGATGCGGTCTGATCTTTATCTTTAAGTTGTGTTTGTCCTGAAACGATCTGTTCGCTTGTTTCACTGAATTTTGATTGCTTATATATTTTTTTCAAATCATACAATATTGTAACTCTGCGTTCTTTATTACTCTTATCCATTTTATCATCTGGATAATTATCATCTCGCATCAAAGATTTGTCGATAACTTCTTTACTCTCCGGAAAATGATTCAACAAATGTTTCCAATCATTCAGACAAACGGTTAATACTTGCGAATTCATCACTGTTATATACGAGTGGTTATACGGTATATTATGTGCAAGACCATGCACCTGTGAAATAAGGTATAATTAAACATTAAATTATGATTTTTTTTGATTAAAAAATGGATATGTAATTTAAAACAAACCGTCACTATATAATACATACAGTTCCGAAACTCTCTCCAGCAAAGTAAAGTCGAGTTGTGTAGTTTTGTTCGGACGTCTCCAAAACTCTACCTGAGTGAACGAAGAATAAGCTATCTATTCTCTCATTCTCTTTCACAACGTACATTCCTTAAATTGTGAAAGGCGGATTAGGTATGGGTAATAACATAATAATCATTTTCATATTCAATAAAAAACGTATGTTTATGCGTACCAATATAAATAATATATATATACCAACCTTCGCTGTAAGTATAGAGCTGAAAGCAACCAACTAGTTGTCGTAAGAACACAGGTTCGCAATTTCTAAAGACAGGGTGCTGAAACAGCTAGCATTAAAGTAAGAGGTTTCAAATGCTTTATTGATACAAGTGATAGTAAAGATTTATATGGTAGTGTAGTAGGTATATACTTCATTAAATATTTAAAATAGGTATTTTTACATACAGCATTTAAATGATATAAGTATGCCGCTGACATAACATCTAGTTTGAGACAGTTTGGGGCATTCATCAGAAACAGTGGAAGTTGATAACCGCGAGACTCCGACCAAAGATGCAGTGCGTAATTGTGTACTAGTTTCACTAAGTTTCTAGAGACCCGGTTGTTCTTTAAAAATTCCTGAAATATATAAAATAGAAACACTGAGTTTTCGCAGTGAGATCAACTTCAGTTTTTATATCTATGACGTACAACGGAGCAGTTGGGTCTCCTATATGGTAATAGAACACCGCTGTCCAAGAGAAACCGCGCCATACTCTGTATCGGTAACACAACCATGTATTGCAGCTTTTAATGCCGCTTAAACGGCTTTTTCAAGCGCCTCTGTTACCCTCACTCACTCTTCGAAACACGGTAGAAGTACCGTTTCTCGCTGAGTATTCTGTGGTATCACTTCGGACGAGCCGGCCCAATTAGTGCATCAGCATATGCTTCAGCATGGCTCTCTCCCGGACAGAATTATGTCTTCTCAAATAATCAATAGACTCTTAAACTTCACCATCATTGGAATTTATAGATAAAAATACACAAATTACAATAGTACCTGCAATTCTATTATCTTACAATAATATCCAAACGAACTAAACGAATAGTACTGGATGATATTTGAAAATTCACCCACATAAATCATGTAGACCATTGTGGATACCAACTGAAATATCGAAACAAATATCACCTGAAAAAAATAATACGTTTATTACTTGATTCTTTTTTACTCAATATACATACAATTATCATGTGTGCGTTACGCTGAGTGAGTGAGAATATCGGAGGTCCATGACATTATACCATAAAAAGCCGGCACAACCTGAGCGCGGATTGTGGCGCGTGTGTCGATGGGTGGCAATGAGATCCTACCATAGAGCAGATTCCCTTGTCCGTTTTCTCACTATACAATTTAAAAAATAGATGTCGTCCATTACCAACTACTGCAGAAAAATCTATAATGTTTCAACGTAAAGATTAAAAAAAGATTATTTACCTCAGATTGTTTCTTAGGCAGAATATCACCAACACCATTTTGTGTAAATGTAGTTAAGACGAAATACAATGAGCAGATGTATTTATTATCACAAAGCGGACTACCTTTAGCTAAAACAAAATGATTTATGCAATTTTACGTAATGACATAGAAAAATAATTTCTATTTTCTGTGTTGGGGTTGTGTTGTTAATTAAAGAAATGGGCGTTTATTCGTTTGTATCTTCCGAAGTAAATTTAATTAAAGAAAGTTTCTATCCTCTAAGCAGTTAAATTTAACAGCTCATGAAATATATTAAGATGATAAATTTAATTTTAGAAACCTATTTTGATATGTCTGTCCATAACATTCGTGCACCTAAACGAATGGAGCGAAAATGGTTTATCTTGTTAACTTAAAATCTCAGGCGGCCAGGTTGTGGTCATCTTTATCTGATATAATTATATTTGCAAATTATATGTTAGGGGATTTAAATGATTTTAAATAAAAAATGTACACATAAAACTTCGAAATAAATAAATTATAATACCACTATAAAACCATGACGATTTGGGTTCGACATCCTCTTCCGTAACGCCAATAAAGTACCAAATGCAAGTAGATACATGAATAAAGACAGTCATCCAAATGAATATAGAGACAATCGTTGTAGTTATTAGATTTATAGTAATACTCTCATGTCGCTTTTTTAGACATTTATATACTGTTACCTAAAAATACAATTGAAAGATATCAATACTTGTAAACTTTGACCTGGTAAATCACTCTTCAGTAGATATAAATCCGTAAATGTGTGGTGAAGGTGAAAATATAGCGAAACAGCTGTGTAAAAATAAAGATTATGTAATGATAGAAAAAGCCAAACATATATAATATCTACTTACGATTCGCAATAAGCGATTTAGTCGGAGAAATGAAAACAGCATCATCTTATTGCTTACACTGAATAAGCAAATGGCTTCGAATGGCACTACTGATATGATATCCATCTTCAGTTCATTTTTTAAATACCTAAGCAAGATAAATAATAAAAGCATTAAGATCGAGAGCCTCGTAGCTAAGTGGTTTAATAGGTCTACCACGAAGCGAGAGCAATTAGGTTAGAACTTGGCCTTGACAATTATAAATTATAATTTAATTTATAATTTATTTGGTCTCTGGAAGGGCTTGACAGTGGCCGGACGAGTGGATTAAAACTGTCGCACCCGTGGAAGAGCCCCACTTATTGGGCCGGCTCGTCCGAACTGATACCACGGGCTCACAGAGTACTCAACGTGAAACGATACATGTACTGTGTTTCTTTGAGTGAGTGAAGATACCGGTGTTCTCTAAAAATGCCGCTTAAGTGGCGTAAAAAGCCGACAACACAAATAATGCGCAAACTGTGGCGCGGTTGTTCATGGGCGGCGATGTTCTTTTACCATATAGGAGACACATCTCCATTTTCCGCTATACTATAAAAAATAAAATATTTGGGTGTCAAATTAAATCTTGTCGCATCTAGGATTAGCTAGTATTCATTACTAATATAATATTTAAACATAAACAATTTAAGTTATTTCATAATTACCTTTGCCTTTCTTTCCACAATTTCGACACCATTTCATCCGAAGAATATGGCATGCAAATTTTAATCAAAAACTTGCACAAAAATCCCAAATCCATTAAGTATAGAGCAACTATCAGACTCGTGCGGTTATCTTGAAAACCAGCATTATAGACGTCAGTATATACACATCCGAGGGAAATGAGAATCAGATAGATTTGAATAAAAGAATTATTTTTTTGAGCGAAAGTAAGGAGTTTTTGAAAAAACATCACAATAGGAATCGTTGTCACTTTCTTTTCATCAAGATTTATAAGCTCCTCAGTTCCCATAACGTAGCTCTGCAATTAATAGCAATCATAATTATTTAATTTTAACTATAATTCCACCAAATTGAACTGAATGTATGTCTGTTTGCAATACTGTATGAAACACTATAACTAATAAATAATGTTATAATCACTAATATGCCTACAAACTACAGTCATAGGTCTTTTTACCTTTATTACTGTTTTCATACGTCGTAGTTATTATAATAAATCATAATAAACAAACAAAAAATCAGAATCACGCCATATAATCATAGTCGAAGTATTTATAAAGTTACTAACTGACCTCGGCAAACGTTGTTTTGCCACATACATTATCAAGGCTAACATCTCTACTGACAAATAAATGATGGTGGAATAATAGTGAAAATTTAGGGTTTTATGTATCTTTTAATGCCACATTAAAAAACATTGTCAAAAAATATTTTTGGTATGGTAAGGGTTTACCCTTACCACACAGGGGTATAAAAATAGATAGTTGCCTATTCTCAGACCTATTCAATATGCATACAAAACAACATAAAAATCGGTCAAGCCGTTTCGGAGGAGTATGGTAACTAACTCTGTGACACGAGAATTTTATATATTAGATGTAGGTAGTAGATACATCAGATATATTACGCTTACAATCTTATCATCTGCTCAATTTAAAGTGCATACCTCATTGCGACTTAAATATACCTCCAGCAAGTCACGAGTAGCGGGAAATTCAGCGATTATTTTGTAAAATATTACTGCGTTCATATACAATAGGTGTACTTGTGTCACTGTCACAACATCCACCTTACTACGCACAGTCTCCATATTACGTAGGTTACCAAATAAGCTGAAAGTTTAAAAGAAAGGTTAACGATGGTTTCAGTTTTTTATTATTTTATGGTATAGCGGACAACGGGGCAACATGTCTTCTATATGGTAAGAGAATGTCGCCATCGTGCCGGCTTTTTACGCCACGTAATCGCCATTATTAAGGATCTCCGATATCCTCACCCACCCAGCGAAACATAGTAGAAGCACCATTTCAAGTAGATACAACTACCATTTCACGCTGAGTGTTCAAAATATATTATAATATTATATTAATTGCTATATTATTCTATTTATTATATTCAGGTATATATATTGTCAACAGATAACACAAACTAAGAACTATCAATTTTCAGCCTTTGTTTATTCCAGAAATAATCAACGACCCCGTGAAATAACTTCTAAGATATGGTGGTGCGGGTGGTATTATACCTATTATAAAAGTTTTCTCACCTTCCCTTCCCCAATTTGACCCTCTCAATAATATTATCTTCATCGTCGTAATATATCAGCTCTACCAATCCCTGATCAACAATGCACAGGTTGGACGTGACGTCATCTTTTAACATGATAAACATATTCTTCAAAAAGTGCAGAGTATTTACCGCCCGCCCTATGATTCTCAGAAGAGCTATGTCAGTTTTGTTTATTATTGGGCACTGTAAAGACATAGTTTACTTGGACAATACGATTATAACCCTATATTTTATTGATATTTATCTATAAAACCTTGGAGAATGTGGGTCCATAAATGAAGTAGATAACATCTGTGCGTAATGTTATGTGATCACACAGTTTTAACACTTGCCGATAGTCCATACCGCCCATATTGTCCCAGTTTAACTGATAGTACTCTAAGACTTGTCTGAAAAATAATTTCAAAAGCAACAAATAATCTATTTTATTTATAAGATATGTTTATGTTTCAATGATATTTGTAGTTGCAAAGATTTCAATTTACTTTTTTAAGTTTATTTTACTATACAGATGTAAAAGATTATTTTAGTTATGGGTACAAATATAATTTTAATATAATTAGTTTTATATAAGACAATTTCACCTTTTCAAGTCGCGGTTCAAATTCTCTTTGTCCATGAACCTCTCAATATCTCTCATATGCTGTTGGAAGGAAGCCAATGCCTTGTTGACATATGCACGTGCGCTGATAATTCGGACCGAGTAATAGGTTGTTATCATTGTTCCTGAAAATACTTTTTTTTTTAAATTCTATTGCGGACAACGGAGCAGGTGAGTTTCCTATATGGTAAGATAACACAGCCGCCCATTAACAACCGCGCCATAGCCCGCACATTGGTTGTATCGTCGGCTTTTTGTCGGCTTAAGCAGCAATTTTAAGGACCTCCGATAACATCACTTACTCTGCGAAAAACAGTATAATTGCCGTTTCACGCTGAGTATTCTTTGAGCCCGTGGAATCACTTCGAACGAGCCGGCCCAAATAGTGCGTCAGCATATACTTTAACATGGCTCACCCAGCGGATTATCTTTATTATTTTTTTATATATTTATTATAAGATTAAGGATTAAGCATAATTTTTGTCACAATACATTTTTTAAGTAACATTTTTAATTCAGTCAATAATAAGGAATATAAGTCGGAGATAGGAATGGTTTTTAATTGACGCAAGCAAGGTTAGGTGATGTAGCGATTCCGTGGGTAAACCAAGCGGCAAATTCCGTAGTATCTTTCTTAAACGGGTAAAAAAGAGGGTAAAGTGTCTCTTCATCCAATTCTTACTTGATCAATTCTTAGATGATTTTCAGCTTTTCAGCCGCAAAGGACCTTAGGTTTCTTAGGGCCTAAATTTGCTAACCTATAATCATGCCGGCGATCAATATCCTCATGACGATTAAGTTGCTAGGGTTGAATGTATTGTAACCAGTATTGGTAGTCTCGTACACCACCCAAAAATACGTCGCCAGGTGAAGATTTAAAGCGTTTTCAGTCATGTTGAAGCGAACTGAAAGTAATGCTATTAATTATAATTTTAATCGAAACAAGTGAATACTTCTAAATAGAAACAACTTTATAATGAAAACATGATAATAATGAAATTTTATATAATAACATCATATATCGTCAAAAAGTAATAATTTTATATGGAAAACTTACATACTTTCCTGTACAAATCTATCCATGAGCCACCTTCGTCTTTGAACGGTATGAACCGATACCCCAATGGCGCATCAAAGTCAATGACAAGTTTCACAGAGTTGAAGATAATTAAAGATGTCAAAATGCTGAGCAGAGCCAAGAATGGGGGAATCGCTCTTAAACTGAAAGTTAGTCATGATCAGTTAAGAAGTAACTTAGGCTCGTGGCACCTGCATAGAATAAATTAATAGGAGCATTACTTTTTATCGTCTGGTTTTTATTTGTTATTCATGGATTCCACGATAAACCAAAATTTGAGTGTAAATACAGTTTTCGTGGTGATTTAGTAAAATATATTATGGTAAAATAAAATAAATAAAAAGTAAACAAATAAAATATATTATTTATTTCAATGCAAAGTTTCATTGCTTTCATCTCGATGTTAGTCGTTCCACAACGTTTTTAATGCAATTTGTGCCACGCATCACCTGTCTGTGGAATCAGCTGCAAGCAGGAGTATTTCCAAACCAATACGACTTGGAAACCTTCAAGAAAAGGGCGTACACCTTCCTTAAAGGCCGGTGACCCGCCCGCGGCTATGCAAGGGCTGGGAGTGTCCATGGACGGAGGACTGCTAACCTGGGTGAGCCTGCTCGTTTGCCACCAGTGGTGTGTAAAATACTATGTTTATAAAGAATATATATAGTTTAATAATAAATAATAAGGTTTAGCCGCAAGTTGAAACGCACACAATAATTATATCCCTCCGCACATATCCTTTGAGAGTGAGGAGCGCGCTGGGAGTACGGTAAAGTTGTATGAGCCGATTGAAAGATAGGTATTGTATGGTTGGCTGCATGTAGAATCTGCCGCCTAACGAAATGACTTACATCGTTATGTATATCTAAACATTAAACTAAACACAAAAAGCCCATAAGGAAAACTCTTCTTAAGTTAGTATTGTGTAGAATAATCAGAAATTAATTACTTAGATACAAAGTTCCGTATTTCAACCAGTTTATGGCTTTTAATAAGAAGTAAATCAATTCGTGACCAGTTCTGTGTAAATTTCACTAAAAACTGATTCAGAAATCACTGTAACAGACAGATGGATAGCGTTACATTTACACTTTAATAGTTGTAAATTATAAATGTTGTATATATTATTATTAATTATTTAAATTTAAAAAAATAAAATTATTTTAAAAATATTAAATCGTTAACAGTTGTAATTTACTTGTGACGTAAAAACTAAATAAGTAAAAATAGTTTTTAAATCTGAAAATAATTATACTTTCCATATGTTTCTTTTACAACGAATTCCAAATTTTCTAAGGGCACACAAGCAATGAGATCAATAAGGAAGGTGCCCTTTAAGTAATGTGCGGCTGTGCTCGCAGGATGGGACACCAGAAGCCCCTTGTCACTATAGTAACCCACTAGAATCCTTTGTAGACTGTCAAAAAGGTAATAATCTCCATTCAATATAATTAGATACATTTCAATCGTGACCATATTAAAGTAATCTTTCACATAATAGCACGCTAGTTCGATAAATATTCATGCCTAAGCCGATACAGTATATTCAGTAGTGGATCTCCTATATGGTTAGAGAACATCCCCGCACATGAAAAACCGCGCCACAGCCCGCGCATTGGTTGCGTTGCCGGCTTTTTACATCGCTTTAGCGGTATTTTTAAGGGTCTCCGATAACATTACTCACTCAGCAAAACATAGTAAAGGTACCGTTTCAAGTAACTATCGTTTCACACTGAGTATTCTCTGAGCCATAATATGCTTGAGCATGGCTCTCCCAAGGGTGTGACAATATTAAGACACTCGGCCGGCTGCTGTCCAGACCATCCAGAGAGACTAGATCCTTCTAGATCAACTATTATAATTTATAATTGTCCAGATTTGTAGAATTATTAATCCCCTTAGCTACGAAGCCCTCATTCGTTCATTATTCGTTACATTGTGGCTACTTTCAAACTTTTTTATACAATTGATAGCATGTCCATCAAATAATCAAAGTGCACAACACTCACATGTCCAAATAAGCGGTC
Source organism: Delias oraia (assembly GCA_018230265.1). Classification (NCBI taxonomy): domain Eukaryota; kingdom Metazoa; phylum Arthropoda; class Insecta; order Lepidoptera; family Pieridae; genus Delias; species Delias oraia. The sequence continues at coordinate 17,289 of DWCF01001153.1, forward strand.
ACATCGAGCAAGTTTTTGAGATAATAAAAGAGCTGGTACTGGAGGGAAAAGTAAGTCCAGGTTGGAAAGACCATCGCGCTTAGCAGAGCACACAGAGCTCGAAACCATTCGTAGCGGGCGAGGTACGGACCGTCTGGGCGAATTGTAAAACGGGGAAAAATATACCTGAGAAACAAGTTAGATATTTTAATTCTTAAAATTAACAGATTACTCAGTGTGAGACGGTACTTGTGCTGTGTTTTGTACAGTGAGTGAATATATCAGTATAAAAAGTAACACGGTAACACAATCAATGCGCGGAGTGTGGCGCGGTTGTTCATGGGCGGCAGTGTTCTGTTACCATATGGGAGACCCATCTGCTCCATTGTCCGCTATAAAAATAAAAAATAATAATACTTTGAATTAATGAAGCCAGAACGTTTCAGCATGATATGAAAAATAAGCTTACCTTAATACAGATAAAATGCCAAGTCTATTGAACGGATGTAGAAATGCAGAGTCCTTCTCATGTTTCCTTGGCAATTGGAATCTCTCCACGTTCGGTATAGGTTTCGGAGGCACGTATGTCACAAATGACGGATATGGTACTTGTAAAAATGCATACTCCTGTAGCAAATTAGAAATTTATATACTTTGAAAAATTATTATTAAGCATCTAATAAAAATATTATATCTAAAGCTTATTGACTTTTCGGATATCAAAATTAACAATAAACGGAAATGTAATCTATTAGCTTTTCTTTACTTCGTATACATAGAAAGACATTCTTATCAAACGCTCCTTGATTTTAATATTTGAAAGTATATGCCCTTAAGCATTAGCCTTAGTAAGATACCCTTAAGCTCACCCGTTGTTCCTTACAAAACTCTATTGAGTCTTTGATCTGCGGTAACTCAATTGCGTTCTTTAAGAATTTACGTGAAATAAAGAATACTTGCACATGCGTTACCGCCTTAATTGTGTAAAATGAAGGAATTCCTAAAAACAATTGAGGTAATATTATATTTTTAGCAATTTCCTACTACAAACAATTTTAAATGAATAATAAAATTCAGTCACTCAGTAAACAAGCGATTACTCCAAAATGATGTCTGGCAGATAATTCACCAACAACAGTTTTCGTAATTGGACATAAAACCTTAAACAAATTGAAGGAAAAAGTTTTATGAAATTCATTCGAATTAGTTCGTGGATAATAAAAAAACGTAGATCGAAGAATAAAGTGAAAAAGAGAAGAACAATTTTACTTATGTTAAGAAAGGTACATCTGGGAAAGTTTCAGAATTCTGACCTCACATATTCCTTGTTTGATGACGTATATCTCATTGGCAATATCTCCAGTGTTAAGTAGTATCTCATTTGGAGAAGCACAAAATGTGTGCGCATTAGAAGCTATCGTTTTCAATTCTTCTTTGTGGAGTAACTGTAAAATTATGATGATGACAGAGAGCCTCGTAGGTTAATGTTTTTAAAAGTGTACCATGAAGCTCGAAGTATCGGACTCGAATCCCGGTCCGGACAATTATAAAAATATATTCAATTATAAAATGGATACCTTCATGAATGGTATACACAGCATATATTTACTCCTCTGCCTCGTCACAATGTCCTGATAGACATGCGGAGGCAAGTCATGGAATATTGAGTTCCTCTTATTCGTTATAGAGTAAGCCTGGATATAAAATATTTAATTTTTAAAACATTTCATACGTAGGTAGACATTTTAAAACAACATTGTTTAATAAGAAAATTATAACCTTATCGGTGTACCAGCATAGCTCTAAATACGATTTGAATCTCTCAGTCAGTATAGGTTCCACTTCGTTTTTATTTAAAAAGTCAGTCACACTCTCAACACACGCGTCAAAATTTTCTCTGAAATAAGACTCTTAATATTAAATACTCAAGTTTAAGTATTAAAAGCGAAGCCAGGGATAAATAAAAATTATAATAATAAAAATGTTGTACCATAGAAACTGCCTTACCTCATGGCAGTTGTAACCATAATGGTTCCAGAATACACAGCCTCCATAAACAGATGTAGCACAATGCATATCTCAAGGACAAACACGATATAAATTATACTAAGAATATCAGCTGCGCCGAAATCTTGCATGTGAGCTGTATTATAAATTAAAATAAGTGTCATCTATAAGTTAATAATAATAATTTTTTATTATATAGCGGACGACAAAGCTGATAGGTCTCCTAAATGGTAAGAGAACACTGCCGCCCATAAACAACCGCGCCACAGTTCAATTTTAAGGGCCTCCGATATCCTCACTCACTCTTCGAAACACAGCATAAGTACCATTTCACGCCGAGTACTCTGTGAGCCCGTGGTATAACTTCGGATAAGCCGGCCCAATCAGTCCATATTTTCAACATGGCTCTTCCACGAGTAAAAATTTTAAATAAAATAGTCTTTTTTTTGAAATTTTTAACTACTTCTGAAGTTTGTTGAATTTTTTTTATAAAAATGGAGGCAAACGAAAAGGAGGCTCATCTAAGAGAAACAGACCTCCGCCCACATAGGCTGCAAGTGCGATGCTGAAAAACTTTATTAAATATATAGCCAGTTTATTAAGTCGTGGAAGGAAGGCACGATACGTTGGACAATATACTTCCTTAACTGTTTGATTATGGTACTTTAAAGCTTATTCAGAAAATTTATATGAAGTTATATTGTGTTTTAAACTTGTTCATATAAAACAAAGTTGATAGATTCACTTACTAGTAAACGTTATCATTGAAATGGACCAGTATAGGCTAAATGTGAGTCTGTTTTCCACTGTGTCGTCGAGAGGTTTATGAGTCCAATAAGGACTATGGGTGATGTTTGTTACGAGGCAATATCCGAAGCTACATATAAACAAAATAAGAAGAAAGCATTACTAATATTAGCAATAAATTAGTATTTTTATAGAATAGCGGCAACGGAGCAGGTGGGTCTCCTATATGGTAAGAGAACACTGCCGCTCATTGACAACCGCGCCACAATCCGAGCATTGGTTGTGTTGTCGGCTTATTAAGCTCATTAAGCGGAATTTTTAAAGGCCTCCTATATCCTCACTCTGCGAAACTCAGTGCAAGTAACGTTTCACGCTGAGTACTCTGTGAGCCTGTGGTATCACTTCGGACGAGCCTGCCCAATTAGTGCGTCAGCCATGCCGAAGTATATCTTCAGCATGATTCACGATTGCGACAGTATTAAGACACTCGCCCGCCCACTGTCAAGCCTTTCCAGAGAATGAATATGTTATAATTGTCCGGACCGGGCTCTGAACCCGAAACCTCTCGCTTCATTCTACACTTATAAAAACATAAAGCTACGAAGCTCTCAAAATACTTCACAGATCATACAGGTTTGATTAATACGAGTTATTTTTACCCGTAACACATGAAGCCTTGTTGTATCGCAGCGAGGAGATAGCACGCAATAAATAATAAAAGTGAGTAGGACAGGAATCTTAGGGTGTTGCTATGATACACACACTCGTCTTCAATAGCTTTAAGCATTCGGAACACCTGTAATCGTGATAAATTACATATCAAAGTCGGCATTTCTTTCTTTAACCGCTGCCGATGAAATCATTCAAATAATAAACTGCAGGTTGTTTCCACTAAAATCCAAACCGTTACTAGTTCGGTTGGCAGTTGATCCCAACTGCGTAAGGAATTAGTAATTCCGTAGGTAAGAATGTTATACACGTGTTATACACCGGCTTAAAAGACAATTTTAAGGGCCACCGATGTCCTCACTCACTGTGTGAAACAGTACAAATACCGTTTCACGTTGAGTATTCTTATATAATTTAAAATCTTTCCAGTAAATCCGTGTTTATACGTTATAAACTAATCAACAAATACGTTATAAATATTAGCTCTCTATAATAATAGTTTAGGTTAGTATTAATGTTAGGTTAGTTAATACTACCTTATGTAGTCGAAGTATTTTGTTGATGCCCGCAAAGTGACCACTTTCAATGAATTCAAATATTGGAACCGTAGCAATTACATCTAGGATAAACCATTTACTGCGAGCTTGTTGCGAGGCTGTTTGTGCCAAGGTAATAGGTACACCTAAGTAAGAGTAAGAGTACAATGAAAATTTTATTCTATTTCAACTTTTCTTATGCTATACCTAAGTAGACATTCATTATCGCAAATGAAATGTCTATAAATGTCAAGGTTTTATAAGTCTACCATAAAGCGAGAGTAATCGGGTTCGAATCCCAGTCCAGACAAATTATAATTTTATTTATAACTTATTCGGTCTCTGGAGGGCTTGACAGTGGCCGGGCGAGTATCTCGTGAGAGCCATTCTGAAGCATATTATGTATTTAAATTGAAAAACTGTTGACAATATTTCTCTATACACCTACCATCTTCAACATTTTCCGCTGTAGATAGATGAACGATCAAGTCAAGTATAAAGATTAAAGTTACGATATAGTCATAGAAGCGAAACTCAAGAGGCACTTCCTTTTTGTACACCAGGTAGTACGGATGAGTCTATTAGCAGAAATCGTTTATGTTAATAATATAATTATTATCAAATCAGGTTACAACTACCTATAACGAATTGTAGCACGTATTGTACGAACATTATGGGATTGAATAAGGAATAGTAAAAAACCTATCGTATCTTAAATATAGTGAATGAAATTTTAATTTCTATCGTGATACTGACCACACGTCGCTCGGGGAAAAAATAGACAAAGTCTCATCAGATCACCTACTTCCCTAAAAACGGCCATTAATACGGAATTACTCGTAATTATTGAGTGAAAAAATGAATGAAGAAATGAAAATGAAAAATGTTTTAACAAATGAATATATTTTCTCATTTACCAAGCCAACAGCTAGTATAATGCATGTCACAAACGAATGCCACACTCGTTGCAGTGAGGAAGACGGCTGCAAAATGCAGGGAAACGTCAAACGTAGGCAAATCGCGTCCGATTCGTCTGTTAGGGACGCGTCTGCTCTCTGAAAGAAGGTTAATCGAAAAATACGTAAATAAACTTGGCAAGTATTTCGGAGATCTTATTGTTATAAAGGTCGATGCCATATTGTCATTGCAAGGGCAAATCGATCTTTTTGTTGCATAATCTCTATATATTTATGTTGGACTTGGAAAACCTTGGAAAACGTTATATTTATGTAAAGAAAACCTTGGACTCCTTATTAAATAAGACTGATTTCCTAATCTAGCATAGACAAAGCCTAAATGTCAACACTTGACAAGATGTCTTTGTATTGTTTTTTTAGGAAATAATTATTTTAGAAATTATTAATTTATATTGTACGCATAATTGTTCATTTATAAGACTACTAATTTATAAGGTTTGAAATGTAGTTTTTTTGATTACACGGAGAAACGCAATGTAGCTTCTATTTTTGAAGAAACTAAAAAACCATTATAAAAACATAACATTTAAAGGCCTTACTTCTAGTCTTATACATTAACGATTATGTGTATAATACATATTGTCAAGTGTTGACATCTAGGCTTTGTCTATGCTAGATAAAGGAAATAGTCTTATTTAATAAGGAGTCCAAGGTTTTCTTTACATAAATATAACTACTTATATATTTTTGATCGACAGTGTCTAAGTTAACTATGGTTATTACATTTCTCATAACGTAAGAGCCAGCGATTTCCAACATCACATCAGTTTTCGCTAACTGTGGAGTTTCACCATTTTTTTCTTCTTTTAGATTCATTAGTTTACGTTTAAAATGTAAGATACTACTCTTATATCTGGAATAATACAAAAATAACACTATATTTTACGTTCTTATCTTACTTAACTTTAAAAATCATAGTCTTTAGAATACAAGCGAATAAATTTAAAAGACATCAAAAATATGGCAATAAGAAAAATACTCACGCCGCAATTTCAGGTATTTTCCAACAGTAATGTCTCTTAACTCTTTCTAAGTGCTCCTTAAAATAAAAAATAGTATTTATAATAATTTATTAGAATAAACACATATGATTGCGTACAGTTTATAGAAAGTAATTAACTTTATTAGACAGGAAAGTCAAGCCAAATCTTAAAGAAGCAGTAAACCCAATATAAAATAACACTTTTTTTTAAATTCTAAAGCAGACATCGGAACAGGTGGGTCTCCTGTTCCGATGTCGTGTTAAGCGGCACTTTTTAAGGGCCTTCGATATCCTCACTGACTGCGAAATACAGTATAAGTACCGTTTTAAGCTGGATATAATGTGAGCATGTGGTATCATTTCGGACGGGCTGGCCGAATTATTGCGTCAGCATAAGCTTCAGCTTGGATCTCTCACGGGTGCTACAGTATTAAGACACCCACCCCGCCATTGTTAAGCCCTTACAAAGGCCGAATAAAATATAAATTTAATTATAATTTATAATTGTCTGGACCGGGATTCGAACCCGATACCTCTCGCTTTAAGCTATGAGCTATGATAAACGCAAACCTTTACTAACATAAAAAGTCGTTAGTATTACATCCTTCTGACCATATCTCAGAGCTGTTTTCCATAAATCTGACGTATGTAGCACATGCGCTATACAAAACGTCGCAGCTCTTATTTCAACGTGCGAACGAGTGCAGGCAGCGGGACAACCCGCGTTCGGCGACAGAATGGTGCCACGAGTCATTCGGAGGATCGCTGTTGAATCATCTTCGGCGGTTAGCATCTGTTTTGATTAGTTTTTAATTATAAACAAATATTTTAAAACAATTAAATTAAATAAACATTAATCAATTTGAAATTATAAAAGACAAGAACACAGCGTGAACAATAAATAGCATTTTCTCAATAAAGATTGCCCACACTTTAAAGTTTAAACATTGTCTTAAGTAGTCTATGACTCACTCGCTGCTCTGAACTTGTTGCATAAATTAAACAGAACATTAAGAATAGATATAATTTTAGATAAGTTTATAGCTAAGGGTGAGATCGCTTTGTGGTAAGTCACTAAGAAAATACTACCAAAGCCAAATATAAAACATTTATTCGAAATGAGTTATTCCACAGTTGAAAAAGTCATGTAGGACCTTGTTAATCTATTCTTTTATTATTTACAATAGATAGGGAATACATGATTCCGTTACCTCAACATCCCCGTAAGTAATATATATGATGGATGATCTGTTAGTGTTTCGTTTTATGATGGCGTCTCCTGGAATGTAATGGATAGTCTGCATCTTCTTTGCCAACTCGGATAGAAACTGATACGAGAGATCTCGTAGTATGCGACTCTAGTAAAGTGAAAGCACATCAAAATTTTTCAACCATATGAGAGCATTGCTGAAGCATATGCTAACGTACTAAGTGGTCCGGCTCCTCCGAAGTGATAACACGGGCTCAGAGTACTCAGCGTGAAACAGTACTTGTAATGAAAACGGTGTCTTTCGCTAAGCGAGTATTGATATGATAGGCCCTTAAAAATTCTCTTAAAACCCGGCAACACATTTGTGGCCATGAGCGGCTGTCTTCTCTTACCATATAGGAGATCCACCTGCTCCGTTGTCCGCTATACCACAAAAATAAATAAAATAATTTCCCGTTTTTTATAGTAGCAAGTATACTCAAGAAAAGTTCAATACCTAAACTAAAGAAAGTAAAGTATAACTACAAAAAAAAGTTGCTTGTTCATAGTTATATGTTCGTATAAAACAATTATTAGCTGCGACAGATTTTAAACATTCAGCATTTGCCGGTCATGGGAATTTTATTTCTATTAACTGTGGAACGATACGTCTTTTACATCTCATGTGCGATTCAAATAAAAAATACTAAACCTTTTGTGTAGCTCTAAAGTAGATATCGGTATATACAGTGGCGGAAAGCGTCGGTGGAAAGATAGGCAGCAGCTTAGTTGCCGACACAGCTCTCTGCTTGTGCCAATACATCTTGTAGAAGGTCTCCACTTTGTCATAGAGGCTTTGAGGTAGGTGCGAAGATTTCTAAATACAAATGCCTTCATTATTGTAAACTATTTATATTATGAATGTAGATATTGATATGAAATTACAGTTTCGATTGACGATTCACATATTACATTTAACCTACAACCAAGTAATGTAAACCAAAATCAGATATGGATATAGTAATTTAAAAAAATACTAATTAATGGAATGATCAACTACTTTCATTGATAAATTTATATTTTTTAACACGGTTAAGTGGAGGATGAATATTATGCACTGTTTACCATATCTTTCATGATGAGTTTAAACCTCGACCGAAAAGTTTCTTCAGGTGCCATATAGAGGCTGATAATAAGAGACAGAGATGCCACAGCCACGCCTGTGACAACCAAAGAGCCAGATAACATCACCAAAAGGCAGGCTACACGCTCCAGATCATCATTAGGCATAATGGAAGGCCTATTAAGGAGGTAAAGTCGTTAGTTTCTTTCTCAACAGGGGGGGCATAACATATTTGAAACATATTCGAAGCGGTAATTTGATATGAAATATGTTGTATTAAGTTTGGATTAATCAAATATAGTTCAGGTACTGTGTGGTTTTTTCACATAAACAAATTTATGTCTATAAAAAACCACTCTCTCAGCTCTCTAGCTTACCCGATAGGAATAAACAATTTGTTCAAAATATACATTAGCACCAGGAATTGACCCGGATTACTCGCTTGCTTTTCATCCGGCATCACATCATTCTTCGTCAGTGAATTCCTCAACGCGTATTCAGGTTTTAACACCCAAGAAAACTACAATTCAATAACAAAACAAACTTTTAAATAATACAATTAAATAAGGTTTTGTAGATATTTTATCTCTCTGTGGAACTAGTAGTCTAAATTTTTTATACAACTACTAAATATATTGTACTACTGTTTTGATATTAATGTTCGATTGCCTTATAATTTACACATACCACAAGACATATTTTATATAAACTGCGTGCAGCCAAACTAGCTTATATCTTGAAACGTATCAGAAAAAATTAAATATATATTTACAATACCCATGCGAAGCCAAACTAACGCCCATGTGACTCTTAGAACAATAAATATGTAGCAATACTTAAGAGTAGTTCCGAGTACATTGCATTTCATATTTTCATTATTTAAGGACCCTACGGAGACAAAACAATTAGGACTGACAATTGCACGTGAATACACATGGTTATGCAAATGTGCACTGTAATTTCGTAGATATTCCATGATAACTCATCGGATATTTTATAAAATATATTTGTATACCATGTATAATCTGATTACTTTTTTGGACAGGCAAGGGAAGACATTAGCTTCATTTATAACCAGACATTCACTCTTAATGGACATATCACTTACATACATATCTCATGGGCCTGTGCAGACGGATGTAATAGCACGTAAGTTCCAATAAGTCATAGTCACTCACTGCTATAACGTAGTGGGAAAACGTTGACAAGTCGATCAAAAAACCAGCTATAAGTGAAATTCAAACACACTTAAAAAATATTTCTTGAAATAAAAAGTAATATTTTCGTCAATTATTCTAAAGCTATTTCATTCCCACTCGAATGAGCATTTTTTTGGAAACGGTGGCAAACCCCTAGCCCTTGCAGAGCTATTACTACAGAAAAACATATGCATTTCCAAAACGAATTCTATTATGTATTAAATATGTTTATTCTCTGATAACCTTCTATATCAAAACGTTATATGTATAAAATTACTCATTATTTTTGAAAAATTTACCTGCGGTCCAGAAATGAATATAGGAATACTGCAGGCTTCTGATGACTTGACACAACAATGCTACTACGTGAACAATATACACGACATTGAAAATTGACATTGGTATTCGTCTCCAAGATACTTCGGTCAAAGCGACCCAAACTATAGCCGCCAAGGTCGTAACACAGACGAAGCAGTTCCAAAATGTTTTGTTTGGAAGATGAAAAAATGTACGCAGAAGACAATCATGTGACCACCACATTGTATATGGATGCTAAAATTAGATTTTTATAACTTTACAGAAAAGTAATTTTACATTTCAGTAAATCATATTTATATATTCATTTTTTGTTCTAAACCAAAACAAGCTGTCTTTATTGTCATTAGAATAGAGTATTTTATTTGTGATGACCGTGTGAACTTAATTAGTTTGCAAACTTCACCTCATGTTTCGCGAAACAATCTGTAGGACCTTGTCTGAAACAATCATATTTGCCGATTTTCATCGCAACCATCAAGTACTTAAACGATTTTAATGTTTATAATTATCGTTTCTTCTAGTTTATAACATTATATAATCACAATATCACAATTAGAAAATGAAACTATGATAAAAAAATATCTTGCTCCTGTGAAAAAACTTTACAATAATGACAAATATTGACAGTTTTTTTTTTCAAATGAACACTCATTTCATCAATATCATTCCTAGGTTGCGTTCCACTATGGACGGATATGTATACTTAGTTCAAATTTTTTCAAAATTCAAACATCATTTAGTTGTCTATACTTTAATTTAAACCGTTCAAAAAAAAAATGTTGTATAAAAATTTAAGCGATCCTTATAAATAATAATATTATCCTATATAATTAACAAATAGAGCGTATCTATCCCTCACAGATCGGCAACGCACCCGAGGCCTTGCAAAATCTAGGAGTGTTTATGGGCGGAGGTGCGCTTACATAAAAAAACATGACTCATTTTGTAATAAATGATAATATATTCAAATTTAAAATTTTACTGAGTAGGCTTGACTGCCAATGGAAGTTGATTTAGTGTCTCACACGACTCACAGTCACATCACACATTAGTTTTTTTTTCGCCTTATATTATATTAAAAGGACGCTCACTCAATCTTCTTTTGTTGGCTGTGTAATCCGATATTTAATATTAGCTGTACCATATAAACTATTGGATAAAAATAATTTTTTTAATATTGCAGATATGAAGATGTCTAAACGAGTGTAAAATGCGTTTAACCTTCTAGCGTCCATGGGAGAACCCACAGGTGTATAATGCGGACATGGAATTTAACTTATTTCGCCGCATTAAAATATAAGCTTCACCGTTAGTTGTCAGATTAATATGAAAATTATTATTGTTTTTTATATAATTATTTAAAATATATTTATCTATTGAAAAAATTATTTGTACCACAATATATAAATGTAATATAGAAATGTATACATTAGAGATATTAATATATATCTTAACTAAAATTCCAATAAAAAATACAATATTCAGTTTAATTATATATTATTTGTCTAATTACAGGCCTTTACGTTGATGAAATAAAATGAATGAGCTACTAAAGTATAGTTTTATGATTCGAATCATTATCTAAGAAATTCGTCTCTTTTTCTATTTTGCTGCAGCTAAGCGATTTCATATTATTACAAATTAAGTGCAACTTGGCAATTTTCGAAAATTCGAAAGCTATATTAATGCAAATGATACAATTACAGACACATTGTACACAATTTAATAAGTTGTCTATACATTGCAAGTGTTTAAAAAATAGCTGTCCATTTATCTTATGATTCATCAAAGCTTCAATCTAAGTTCTTTAGATTAATTACAAAAAAAAACAAAATAACGTTTATTTGAGAAAAAACTCTTAAAAATATACCTACTAATATTACAATTGCAGTATTTAATGTATAATATAAAATATACATGATTTACTGTTCATTGATCTTCGAAATGCAATGTAAAAACGTTTGCTAGAATGATTAATGATGAACCTTGATTGAAAAAAATTAAGCGAAAATAACGAGAATCTTGCGTTTACTAAGTAAACGATTTATTTATAAGAATAAATGTTTTACAATTTTATAATATACCTAAATCTATAAGAAATAGCTGTAAAATCTTCATAACTATTTTGTAGCACGATTTTTAACAGCAATTTAAGAACAATTCTGTGAAGACACCTCTTTGAGATATGAATATAGAACCGTTCATCGTATTGTAAATATAAAATATATTTTTTATCAATATATAGTATTTTATTTATAGTATAGCATACAACAGAGCAGGTGGGTCTCCTATATGTTAAGAGAACACCACCGCTCATGGACAACCGCGCCACAGTCCGCGCATTGGTTGTGTTGCCGGCTTTTTACGCCACTTGAACGGCATATTTTAAAGGTCTTCGATATCCTCACTCACACCGCGAAACACAGTAAAAGTAACGTTTCACGCTGCATATTCTGAAAGCCCGTAGTATCAACGAACGAGCCAGCTCAATTATGGTGTATATAATTATCAATTATATGCTTCAGCATGGCTCTCATACGGGAGAGAGATCCCAAGTATATCTGTTGAATTTAGATTTTGTTTTTGTTACCACTTGCACTTTGGAATTTACACATTATAATAATTTTTCGCTACACGCCACAAATATAAGTATTTTCGGACACGAAAATTTAGGACAAAATTCACTGTAGGGAGGTGTCAAACAAACCTACGTGTATAAATTATTCACACCTAGACAATTTTTTTCCGCTATCGTAAAATTAATATCGGCTTACATCTATTTCATGAAATCGACGTTGTATAATACATACCTACGGTGTGTTTAATCAAATATTGATGATGATACGATCTTCAACATACATAAACGCTGAAATGTAGTTGCATTTTAAAAGAAGCCACTGAGCAAAGTATTCGTTAAAATCACCACTAAAGTAATACTGGTATAGTCAATTGTGATTATTAAATAAAATGGTAGGAATACGAACATTTCGTTTGGATTATTGCGATTTACGAAGTATGATTGAAAATGTTGACTATTTGCTCAGAATAGTGAATGTTAAAATTAATAAGAATAATGACAAACGTAAGTGTTTATGTTATTTACCTATATATTTCTTTAGAATATGTATGAAATAATATATGCTCACAGCTTACTCAAAGTGAAATTGTAGTTGTAATTGAGATGCTTCTACTGTTTCGGTGGCTGAGTGAGGACAAGTACAGTTTCAGGTTGAGCATTCTTTGAGGCCGTGGTATCACTTCGGACGAGCCGGCCCAATTTGTGCGTCAGCATGGCTCTCCTACGGCTGCGACAGTATTAAAAAACTCGCCCGGCTACTGTCAAGCCCTTCCAGAGACCGAATAAATTTAATTATAATTTATAATTGTCTGGACCGGGATTCGAACCCAAAACCTCTCGCTGGATGATAGACCTATTAAACCACTCAGCTACGAGGCTATCAATTTAGTCTAATATATATAGATTGATTTGAATAATGATAATAATCGGAGGTTCGCTACGTGATCGAAACAGAAATGAGGAGATCCGTAGACCAAATAAAGTTACTGACATAGCCCACCGAATTAGCAAGCTGAAGTGGCAATGGGCAGGCTACATCGCACGTAGAGCGGAAGTGCGATGGGGCCGAAAATTGTTAGAGTGGAGATCACGGACCGGCAAACACAGCGTGGAACGTCCACCCCCAAGGTGGACAAACGATCTTATAAAGACGCTGGATGCAGGTCGCCTCCGACAGGTATTCATGGAAGTCCAAGGGAAAGGTCCAGCAGTGGACTTCTTACGGCTGAAATGATGATGACGATGAATAATGCAATGGAGGCTGGTTAACCAAGTCTTAAAAAGTTACTTGATTTAGTTAAGAGACTATTTAAAATCACGCCAAACTGGCGGTTACGTGAATATGTGCAATAAATGTGGACGAAGGAAACAATCAATTAGTAGCACGTGCAGGTCTGAAGTCTATCTTTTTGGAACAATTTACGTTAAAATTCTGCGAACATGTTATCTAAAAGGACATACATACACCACATGGCTTAGAATCTAACTTATATTACTATTTTATATTCATTAAATAAGGACTTAAAATATGGTAAAGTAAATCTAATGGTGTATCCAATATGTTTTAATACTGGAGACTTTTTCCAAAAATTATAATAATTAAATCACGCTAGATAAAATTATTAGATAACAAATAAAAAATTGGTTTTAGGTATCAACATTTTAGTCTTTTTGTTATGGCTGGTGAGTCTGGCGTGCTACTACTATGCCTATATCTTCTCAATGATATGGTTCGTTTTTATACGATGTACAGAGACGGGTGATTTGGTGGCCGCATCTGTGGTCTTCTCTCTGGTTGCTTGCAGTCAGCCATCTTTCATCACCATGTTTCAGATGATCGTTTATAAGTAAGTTCAGTAAAAATCCTATCCAATAAAATATAATCTGTTAAAAAATGAACATCTTTAAGGCATTTGTGTATATATTGATTGCAGAAGAAAGATGCAAACCCTAATAGAAAACTATCTCCGTTTTAACGACTTAGTGAAACCTGAAACGACATTCTATAAAAACCTACACAAGCATCTAAGGAACATCAAGAAACGAGCCACAATTGTCTGGATCACTTTGAACGTTAATGGGATATTGTATGCCATGGTACCAATAGTTATGCCAGGACGACACCTCCCGGAAGATCAACAAATATTATATGGTATGGTTTTTCTCTGAGCAACCATGTATATTATGTAAACGTATACTCAATAGCCTTTGTAACTATGGAATATACCTAAATATAAATATTTTTCTATTTCACAGGTTTAGAACCGATGTTGGAGTCACCAAATTTTGAGATCGCAAGAATTTTCACGACATTGAGTGTGTATATTTGCGTATTTTCACTCGCAAACATAACAGCCATGAACTTAGTTGTTCTTGGTTACATTGAAGCACAAATGATCGCGCTCAGCAAAGATATGACAAATATTTGGAATAATGCAGACAATTACTGCAAAAAGCAGGCCTTTGTTTACAAAACACACGGGTCAAAATATATCATTAAGAATATTTTTGTACATGAATATCTGAAAGAAATAGTTTATTTGCATTCAAAGAACATAGACATTTTAAAAGAATATGATAATATGTTTCGTGTCACAAAACTTTTAGAATTTATACTAATCATTTTAGCTATCATATCTGAACTACTGGGAGGGATCGAGAGTACATATTTAGAAATACCTTACACAGTTGTACTAATTTCAATAGAGTGTTTTGCTGGACAAAAAATAATAGATGCTTCGGTTATGTTCGAAAGGGCAATTTACGATTGTAAATGGGAAAATTTTGATGTGAAAAACAGAAAGATTGTACTTTTTATACTTTCATGTGGCCAAAGGACTTTAAAAATATCTGCTGGAGGTGTTACATCATTAGATTTCAGTTGCATGCTGTCAGTATTTAGGTTTAGTTATTCCACGTACAACACATTACGGTTGATGGTAAAATAATTTGGTAAATCAACATATTAAATTGCTATATCATATATTTTTCCCATTTTTTAATGTCTTTAAAAAAATTGATTGCCTAGATTTCGCTTATTATTTCAATAAAGTTGATTTATGCTAACTGTATCAATTAACCAAACACCTTTTTACTGTTTCACGCGTATGAAGAATATTAAAGCAATTACTGTCATTTCTTTAATAAGTCTAACGACTTTTAAATGGTTAATTATATATTCTGTGAAAGTTTTATTTTGTAGACATTTCGCTTACCAATTTGTTTAAAGGTATCATTTCAACTTTAACGTCAAATATTGAAATAAAACTTTTGGAAAATGGAAAGACTTCGTAAATTCAATTTTAAATATTGCGACTTACCAACGATGTTTGAAAATTTAGATTTATTGTTGAGAATCTCTAACGTGAAAATTAATAAAAACAATGATAAACGTAAGTACACGTAGATTCTTAAAAAAAATCGTTGAAAAATTTTACATAAAATTGATTGTACTGAAAAATTATTTATACACAGTACTCTCCTATAACAGTATCAAACCGAGCAGCAATTTCATCTTTATAGAGAAAGGATATAGAGAGAAAGCCTATTTTTTTAAATACATTAGTATATCCAATAAATACAATTACATTAATATATTAATGTAATGTAAAATATGATACATGTAGGCCTTATATATTTATTGACAATTTACTGAAATGAGGTCCTTTAAGGTGGTTTACTTTAATCTTCTAAACTTAAAACATTCTCTGTAGCCACTGAATCAACCGCTCAACACATGAAAATAATACTATTGATCTGAAAGGCATCTTATCTAATAATAATAATTATGCACCCCTGGGAGAAGCATGCTGAAACTTAGCCTAATTGAGCCGTCTCGTCCGAAGTGATATCATGGGCTCACAGAATACTCAGCGTGAAACGGTGTTTCTACTGTGTTTCGTTGAGTGAGGATATCGGAGGTCCTTAAAAATTCCGCTTAATTGGCGTAAACAGCCTTCG
>DWCF01001154.1:0-33537 GCA_018230265.1 Delias oraia
CGGCTCAATTGGTGCGTCAGCATATGCTTTATTTTGTACTCCCACAGATGAGTTTTAAGTAATGTAACTAACTCGATTTTCTTTTATATATAAATAGGAAAGCAAATAAGTAGGAGACTCACCTACCGCCGATCCGTCCAAGGATACCCTTAGCCCACGCTGGGTTGTGGTCGGGTGTGATGCTAGCTTTTTAGAGATAGGTACGCACAAAGAATATAATAAATATATACTGTAGCGTAAGTTAACTCAACTTAGTTTCCGCAACTCGACGACATTATTGCGCCTATTTTGCGTGAGAATCGTATAGCTTAAAATTAGGAGCGCCAATAAATTCAAAGAATTTTTATTTGATTAATGAGTACAAGCACTCGATTCACTATCTCCGCTCTTCGGCCGCCAGTGAAATGCTTAGAACGGGTTCGTTGATTTCTTATAACCTTGTATCGTCAGTCTGACATTGGAAAGTATTTTTACCGTATTGATAATGCGTTAAGAGTATATTTGCTGTGCACTTCCCCGAGTGCACAGCAAATATATTATATTGCAACAAACACCCCCGTGTTTGTTGCAAAAATTCGAGAGATATTGATAATGCTGAGTCGAAATTTGGAAGGAGTGGGTTTTTTTAACTGAGCGTTAAATAAAATAACCGACATTGCCCGGCGTATTAGTAAGTTGAAGTGGCAATGGGCTGGCCACATCACTCAATGAACCGACAACCGATGGGGAAGAAAGGTTCTCGAGTGGTGACCGCGTATCGGAAAACGCAGAGTGGAACGTCCCGCTACGCGATGGAAAGACCATCTGATGAAGATCGCGGGCAACCGCTGTACCCAGATCGCTCAAGATCGTAATAGGTGGGCGTCTTAGGGGGATGCCTTTGTCCAGCAGTGGATTTTATAGGCTGATCATGATGATCGTTAAATTGCTATAAGCATCTACAGTAGTTTCTCGTTCAAACCTGCCGTAATTTAAACATTTTCAATTCAAATTAATTACGAGTTCCCTAAAGAATTTCTTTATATTTCCAACTAAATCAATACATGTTAATGCATTTGATAATAAAACGACGCGTTAATACAGTTTTTTTCCATGAGAGCCATCTTGACGCACTTATTGCGCCCCTTACTCGAAGTTTTATCACAGGCGAACAAAATACACAGTGTGAAACGGTTCATGTACTGTGATTCGCTGTGTGTGAATATATCGGAGATCCTTGTAATTATACCGCTTACTGGCGTAAAATGGCGGCAATACAATCAAAGCGTGGTTCATAGGAGGCGGTGTTCTCATACCGCATGAGAGACCCACCTGCTTCGTTGTCCGCAATAAAATAAGTTTAAATCACTTGTTGTCTACAAAACAAAAGGATGAACAATAATTTTAGGCACTTTTTAAAAAAAAAACTTAAACGGTACTCTAAAAATTGGTAGACCTCCTGTAACCTCACTTGGCGACACACTACAAGTACCATTTCACGCTAGAGTTCTGTGAGCCTTTGGTGTCACTGCGTACGAGCCGGCCCAATCATTGCGTCAGCATATGCCTCATCATACTTCTCCCATGAATAAAATGGGAGTTTAACGGAACGAAACAAGGCCAAAGGCAATGGAAGGTAAAACAAATATCTCATGACACCAAGCTTTTATCCTGGGCGAGATAAGGGCTCCAGACGACTATTTTTATCTACGCTTCGTTATATGTTGCCTTTTAACTTATAGAACAAAATAAACATTTACATTTTAAAAAGCTGTTTTCCATACCTTGCTAATTAAATTGCCTGAAACCGTACTTGTATTGTTTCGCTGAGTGAGTGAGGATATCGGAGGCTCTTGAAATTATGCCGCTTACCGGCGTAATAAGGCGGCAACACAAGCGCGGACTGTGTCGCAGTTGTCCACCTGCTCCGTTGCTCGCTATAACATTAAAAAAATGGAACTCGTACTTTGTTTTGCTGACTGAGTGAAATATCAGAGGCCCTTAAAATTATGCCACTCAGCGGTGTAAAAAGCCGGCTACATAAGCAAAGCGCGGACTAGGGCGCCATTGGCTCCTTTGATAGATATACCATTAAAGAAGTAGAGGAATGAAGTATGATAAAGAAAGCATTTAGTACGTTCCGGAGCGGATTGTCTCAGTGCAGATAATTTTAAACCCGAACGCCGTACTGAGCGGCCCTCACCCACTTAGCGTACGCGGCTCGCTTTTTAATGAGATTTATACTTAGCGCGAATGTAAGAGTAAAACGAATACTCAATTTACTGATGTGGCCGATGCGAGTGTTTTGTTGGACATTTTTATTGGTTTCAGATTAATTGATTATTGCCTATAAGTGCACGTTTAAATCTTCGATACGATTGTAGACTGAATGGTTTCATACGCGATTTGGTTATATCTTATACTAGTTGAGGATTCTATAGCGGACAACGGAGCAGGTGGATCTACGATATGGTAAGAGAACACGCCGCCCATGAACAACCGCGCCACAGTTTGAGCACTTGATTGTGTTGCCCGTTTTTACGCCGCTTAAGCGGCACTTTCAAGAGCACTGACTGCGAAAAACAGTAAAAGTACCGTTTCACCCTATTATGTGAGCCCGTGGTATCACTTCCGATGAGCCGGCCCAAGTAGTGCGTCATATAGCATATGCTTCAGCATGGCTCTCTTACAGATGGGACAGTATTAAGACACACGCTCGGCCACTGTCAAGGCTCTTCCAGAGACCGAATAAATTATAAATTAAAATATAATTGTCCGGACCGGGATTCGAACCCGATATCTCTCGCTTTATGATACACTTTTAAAACCATTAAGCCTCCAGGCTTTCAGAATTTTATGCTGCGCACAAGCACTCTGTAGAATCAGCCGCTTGCAGAGGTATTTCCAAATCAATACGACATGGAAATCTTCAAAAAGAGCATACCAATAGTTAAAAGCTTTGAGGTAGACCGCTTATCCTAGGTGATCCTCTTGTTCGTTTGCCTTCCTATTTTAATAAATCTCGTAAAATAAGCTAAACATACAATTAAAAGGAATATTAGAATCATATCAAACATTAGAATATCAGCTTCATTTTGGATTGTAAGTAATTAAGCGACGGCTATGTTGTTAAGTGCATACTAAATTGTATGTTCTCGGATACGGCCGATTTCACTATAAATTCATTGTTGTATGTAAATCGTCGGAAGTCCGAAGGCGTATCTGCCACTATCAACGCCCCTATAAGCCGAACTTCATGAAACTTTCACCTTACTTCTCAATTGAGGACAAATTAACAGCTGCTATAGTAAAGTCATACTTGGCGCCTCTCGTTCCTATGTTTTGACACTATTATAATTTTTTTAATGGTATAGCGGAGGAATGATGGAGGGTCTCCTGTATGATAAGAGAACAGCACCGCCCACGGACAGCCACTCCATATTGCGCGGTTTGTTTGTGTTGTCGGCTTTTTTTACACCGCTTAAGTATATATGCCGCGGTATAAATACCTTGATTTACAGTTAATCAACTCTCGATCAAAGATTAAATAATGCCGCTCAAGCGGCGTATAAAGCCAGCAACGCAACCAAAGCGCGGACTTTAGTGCGGTTGTCCGTGGGCGGCGGTGTACTGTTACCATATAGACGACCCATCTGCTCCGTTGTCCGCCATACCATAAAAGAATGAAAGGTTTTTTTACAGTTTTTTGTATTGCTTGACATTTTAAATGGATCTTACCTTCAGATGTGACATTTGTTACGTCACAATTGTTAACTGTATTGATTTGGCGTTTTGATTTAACACCTACTTCAACCAATGAGTAGAGGTGAATATGTCAAATTGGTGTCGGTATTTGTACAATGGATTCGTTAGATTCGCGTTCTGATATCCCAAGACATTCAAGGACAATTTTCATGAATTTATAAAATTAACAGGAAATAAAATCAGATATATTATATGTTATTATATTATTCGCATTTATGTATTTGTATCTTTAGTTATTTTTATAGTTATATTTTCGTCCGACATACCTCAGTGCCTCAAGACGAAGGTCTTCAGCCAATGTATGTTACCGTAAACGTGGTCTCTAACTATCGGCCTCATGTCAAAGCTCAGGGTCGCTCAGCGAGCTATAGACAGGGCTATGCTCGGAGCTTCTGGTCGAATCTGAAATGAGATCCGGAGACGAACTCAAGTCACCGACTTAGCCCGCAAAATTAGCAAGCTAAAGTGGCAATGGGTAGGCCACATTGATCGCAGAGTAGATGGCCGATGAGGCCGAAAGTGCTTGAGTGGAGACCATGGGCAAGCAAGCGCAGCGTAGGACCCACAAGATGGATAGACAACCTTATAAAGGTCGCCGGAAATTGCTGGATGCAGGTCGCCTCTGACAGGTATGCATGAGGCCTGACGGGGAGGCCTATATCCAGCAGCGGACTTCTTGCGGCTTAAATGATGATGATTTATGTGTATACATTTATGTATGGTCCAGAGATGACGCCACAGACCCTCCTACACATACTCGCGGTTCGGGCGATCCGTGGTTGGGTTGACCTTAGCGGATTGATCTTCCTAACGCATTAGGTTTAACATTTGTTTCCGCTTTTACGTGCGTGCCAAGAGATCCGTATGAGATAACAATGTCAAGGGCTAGTTATGTTGTGTTGTGCAATCTGACACGTTCCGTTACACGCAATTGAGGTCTGTTATCGCGGCTTACGTCACCATACGAATCTAGACCAACCGACGGATTACTATGCACAATTTAAAATTCATAACGCTGACGGAATTACCCAAGAGGTTTCTATAGCGGTTATCACCAATAGAAATTTAACAACGACAAATTTGTTGATATGTTGTAAGAATTTGAATATTTCAATGAGTTTTTCTCAATTTTTATAATTATATAGGCAGAATAAGACTTAAATATGGCACATTCCACAAGTATTTTAATTACGATTAATCAAACATACAATTGTATGTATTTATTGATAAGTTAAATTACTACAGAGATTCATTTATATACCTCAATGTTTGTCCTTCTACATCTGAGCGGTTTTGAAGGCATTCCGTGCCGCGCACAACTGCTATATGGAGCCAGGTATGGAGGTGTTTCCAAACCAATACGACTTGGGGTCCTTCAAAAAAGAGCTTGCCTATCCCTTGAAGGACAGCAATGCAACCGCGGCCCTGCGAGGGCCAAAGGTATCCATGGGCAGAGAACCGCTTATCCCAGATGAGCCAACTGCTTGTTGTCTCCTTATTTTATTAAATAAAAATAGCTGACCTGCTTAATGTTATTTTGACATATAAATTATGATATTTAGATATATGCTGTCCTGGATTTATTATAACCATAAAACTCTACAACTTTTACCTATATCTCATCGTTAAGGCAATACGACCGTCTTCTCTTCGACTTAATTTGCCGGCGACACAATCAAAGCACTATGGAGTTCTTGTCCATGGGCGGCGTATTTCTCTTACCATATAGGATACCCACCTGCTCCGTTGTCCGCTACACCATAAAAAAGACAAACTTAACCTCTATATAATGCTAATGACCAGGGACGTGCTTCGCTGCATATAAAAAGTCTCAATTTGACAGCACAATTCTCACTAACAAAATGGTCCGCCATACATTTAGTTCATTTGTTACTACAAATGTGATAAGAACCATCTATTAAACATTCCAAACAATAGTAAAGATTTGGTTTGGATTTTGAGCCCGTTCTTTATTTCTAATTATATATGGGAAATTGCGTTGATTTTTATATAAAAGTCAAAACGTTGGTAATTTAAAAGCAACAATGGCCACCACAAATTTAAATTTAGATTGTTGCAGGGGCGTGCTGTCAAAAGATGTTTTATGCAGACGCCGCCATGTTCGTTTTTTATTCGCGCATATTTTTATTTCTTGATGCGTATTAAATGTCGATGCTGCGGTTGTGGTGTCGGCTTGTTTATTTTGACCCGGTTCATGCGATTTATTTAATAACTATTTTACGATAGAACGACCAGTATGTCAGTTATCAGATAAAGGATAATATATTATACAGAATTACAGTAAGCGGTCCTTATTTGCGCTTTTTTATGGCATAGCGGACAACGGAGCAGGCGGTTTTCTATATGATTGAAGAACACCGCCGCCCATTGACAACCGCGCCACATTTCGAGCGTTGGTTGTTTCCGGCTTTTTACGCGCTTAAGGGTATAATTTCAAGGGTTTCCGATGCATCTCCTATGATTAAATTACTTTTTGTTTATATTAGGATAGCAAGAAGGATATTTTTGATATAACCCCTAAACGTGGCATTATCCTTATAAATCCTTGTATTTTGTGCCTATTGTTCCTTTATTATTAATCTTTTCTCGGTTACGCTCTTCCCCTGCTATGGAATTAACTGCTTTCCAATAGTAAAATAACCTATTATATACCGATAGTTCACGTACAAATCCAATATTAGCACAAGTAATTCGGCTATCTCACGTTGCTACAAGATTGTGAATTAATATCAGCCACGTTTTGCACGCATACGATAAAATATTATATAATTCAGTACTTGCACTCGCACTGAAAATTATTCAATGATAAGTGAATGTACCTAGGTGGATTTTGGTTAGAGTATGTTATGATATATATATTCATTACAAGAGACAAATTTTTGGGTGAGGTTACCGGAGGTCCACCGATTTTAGTTGCATGGATGAAGTGGCGTGAAAAGCCGGCATCACAACTAAAACACTGATTGCACGCTGATTAACCATGGGCGTACCACGGAGGTGATCGCTTCCCGCCATCCGTATGCTCCGTTGCCCGCTTTTTTGTTTTAGGTGGGTCTCCGATGTTGTAAGAAAACTCCGCCGCTCACGGACAACCGTGCCACAGTACGTGCATGTGCTGTGTACGTTCGTGTTGCCGGCTTTTTACGCCACTTACGCGGCATTTTTAAGGGTCTTCGATATCCTCACTCACACAGCGAGACATGTTTCAAGTACAACTACCATTTCATGCAGATGACGATCTTGCCTGATTTGAAATATACACATATTATACAATAAAATTTTAAAAAAACAAGAAAAAGAAAGCCTTGTGGCCGACCGTGAAGTCGTGGGTACCGGATTTGATACTTGGTCTGTGAAACAGGGCTTGACAGTCGCCGAGCGAGTGTCTTATCCGTGGGAGAATCATGCGGTTATTGGCTGATAACGTACTCGTAATACCAGCGTAATTTACTTATACTGTGTTTTTCTGTATGAGGATTCTAGTGTTGGCGTGACAAGCCGGTAATGAAACTAAGCGTGGATTGTATCGCGTCTGTCCATGGGCGGTCATCTCTTATCATCAAGGATATCCGCCGGCTCCGTTGTCCGCTATACAATGAAAACACGGTTAGATAAAGTACTTGTTAAATTTTACCTCAAACAACGCGATTAGATGTTAGAACCGGCTTCTTACATTGTATCGAATCTTGTTGTTAATGACTTTAGGTTATAGCCTGTATTTATATTGAAGGTGAAAATTATAAAATAGTACCTACCTGTAATGTTTCTCTGAGCTATGTTATACCTCTTAAGCGATGTTTAAAGGTGGTAGCGGAACCGTTTTTTAAGTTCTTTATTGGATAGAGGGTAACGAAGCAGGCTCCCTAATGCTAAGAGACGACAGCCAATAGACAACTGCGACTCAATCCGCGCTAAGGTTTTGTTACCGGCTTTTTTGTCGCTTCAACGGCATGTCGGCCGTATATCCTCATTCCCTCAGCGAAACACAGGACAAGTGTTTCACGCTATGTGAGCACATGCCGTAATTTCGGAAATGCCGATGCAATTAGTGCGTTAGCATGGCTCTCCCACTGGTAAAGCATATACTTGCACAGCCACTGTTAAGCCTTTCCAAGAACCGAATAAGTTAATTTGTTTTTGTACAGGGGAATGAACCCGATACCTCTCGTTTGGATTGCGGATTGGCTGTCCCATTGCCCGATATCATATTGAATAAAGACTCCATGGTTAAATGGTTAACGTATCTCTCTATTGCGTACTGGGTTTGAGGCATTTTACATTCTACATTTCGATTGTGTAAGCGGTTATATATGAAGGAAATGGTGTATCAATTTTGTCTTCCCGTAGGTTGCAGTATATTTTTTATGGTATGTTTCTCCTATGTGATAAGAAAACAACCGTTCACCGGTCACAGTCCTTTCTTTGGTGTTGCTGTCTTTTTACGCCTATTAAGCGGAATTTTTAAGGGTCTCCTATATCCTCACTCACTCCGCGAGACACAGTAGATACAGTATTTTAATGTTATTTAGGAAAATTTTGTTGTTGAAGCTAAATCCATAATTGATTATTAATGCTACCAGTTTTAATAATATTGTTTACGATTCTATCTGGTAATCAAATGCTAAACAGTGGCGCATACGATTATGTTTATAATGCTCCTACTTACCTTGACCGAGCGTCCTCTCGCGTCGCGACGTGACATAGAGTACCTATAGACTGTTGTAAATATGTTAAAATATGTTCTCTTACCATATAGGAGAACCACCTGCTCCGTTATCCGCTATATAATAAAAAAATGTCTACGATTTGATTTATGAAAGGGAACTAAACATTGTCTTGCAGCCATTACGAGACGATACACTGTCTTACATTATTCAGTTGTGTAAAAAACCATGCCGTTGAAAGATATTTGAAAATGGAATTTAGTTTTTCAAATACAATATGGTCAGATTTCTACTTGTTATCTAATTCTTAATAGATGATCTGAATTTTAGATTTAATTTAAACTGTTTATTTGTTTCTAGTACATGTGTAGATTAAGATTATAATGTTGCTTACCTCTTACTAATTCTCAGTGGCGAATGTCTTAACACTTTATGACGCAGTAATCGACTCTTACGGGATCACACAGCGTCTGCGTTTCACTGAGCGAGTGAGCACATACGCCCGTGAAATTATGCCGCTCAAGGCCTAAAAACCCAGCAACACAACCGAAGCGCGGATTGTGGCGCGGTTGTCAGTGGGCGGCGCTGATCTCTTACTCTGATGGTTAAAGGATGCGAGATTCACACGCCAGTCCCCTTTTCCGCTATGTATGTAATGAGAAAAACAGTTATGTACTTGGTTTTATTTGTTGCGCCTGAGGACCGGGGTTCGATTATCGGCGACCGATTTTTTGTCAGTAAATGTGAAACAGCGAAACGAACACAGATATTTGTCTACCCCTAATATGGGGTTTAGAATAACAAAAAAGATTGATTTCTTTTTGTGGAGCGAACAAATGTTGATATGGGTTGACGTTGTTTAAGATGTGCTGTTTAATGTTTCTTGGAACTGTTAACTGACTGTTTTTTAAGATATTTTTTGCTGCGCAACGTTTCACTGTGGAATCAGCTTACTGCAGAGGTTTTTCCAAACCAATACAACTTAGGGATCGTCTAAAAAAGAGCGTACCTATATGTTAAAGAACGTCAACGCATCCGCAGTCCTATGTGTGCCTCCTACTCGTTTTTCACCGTTTCCATAATACAACACAATAAATCCAAATATAGGTTTGCGTCTTATGCGATATCGCTGAATGAGTGGTTACTTGTTTAAAACTTTTCTTTCTTTCTAAAAACTGATTTGAATCAAATTACTTATCATCAGAATTTTTATATGAATTACCTTTCTTAACCCTTTAGTATAAATTCCTATACCTGAGACGTTTAAGGATAAATCTTCGCCTAAGTTATTACGGACGCCCGCGCGGTGGTATCTTGAGCGACGAATGGCTTACGGATGGGATTAAAGTTTTCTAAAAGCTTTTAAAGAATTTTTCAAAGCTCGTAGCCGTCAGAGCCTCTTATTGTGAGATTTTAAGTTGTCGTCATTGGATATGGGGAATAACACTATTGTGTATTTTTTGTAATTTTATAGTTGATTCTTATGGACGAGCGATTTTTTATAATTTATTCGATCTATGGAATGGCTTTGAGGTTGGGCGAGTGTCTTAACACTGTCTCGACCGTGGGAGAGCCATGCGGACGCACTAAATGGGCCGGATATTATTATCCGGCTCACAAAAGCAGCGTAAAAGACTACGTGTAGGTATCGATTTGAGTGAGGTTATGGGAGAATATTGCGTAGAATGGTATTATGGCTGCTGTGATCTCTTAACTCTACGTGTTCCTCTATGCTATATAAAAAGGAAAAGTAGTTGTATATTGAATCGTGGTCCGCGATAGAAATCTCGAAACGCGGACTGTATTGTAAAGCATACAATTTGTGCCAAGATGAAAGAGAAAGCTAATTAAGGCATAAGTTGGCGAGACTTCGCCTAATGGGTTCCTTTATTTTTACATTGTACAATGTAATATGTATTTAAGATTAATTACAGCTTATATTTTAAATACATATTACATTAAATTATGAGTAGGTCTCCTATATGGTAAGAGAACAGCGCCACAATCCGCGCATTGATTGTGTTGCCGGCTTTTTACGCAACTTAAGCGGCATTTTTAAAGGCTCACTCAGCGAAACACGTTCATGTTGAGCATTCTGTGAGCCAGTGGTATCACTACCGACGAGCCGGCCCATTTGGTGCGTCCGCATATGATTCAGCACGCTTCTCCCACGGATGTGAATTTATCTGAAAACTTTCCTAATTATAAGCAATGAGAATTAATATTTTCATAATATAATATTCACATATAAAGAGTCATCATTTCAGCCGTAGGACGTCCACTGCTGGCCATAAGCCTCCCCTTCGGACCTCCATGGGGAGCATTTGCCATAGTCGACACGCTTGGCAGGCGTGTTGGCGATCACAGTTCGAGATCACATAATAAAGATAAAGAATACACAGCTGTAATACATAATATAATAATAAATTAATATTTTTTCTATTGATAGGCCGCGAAATTACTAGACGAGTTATTAGTACTTTAAAATACATATTTATTTAAAAACATTCATGACTAAGGTGTTCATTTTTAATAGCAATCTCTTCAAAATTTTTCCTTCTTAATTCAAAAACAAGCTGCATATATATATATATATATATATATATATATATATATGCAGCATCTTCATATATATATGTTTTTTTCTCATATATATATATATGTTTTTGAAATCTATAATAACCGAGTGATAATTTAAAAATACATTCTACTATAGAAATCAAATGTTCGGATCGAAAAATTTACATGTCAAATTGTCGATAAAAAAGAAGAACGTGCCATATATAGCAAAACTAATATCCCGTATAAGGAAAAAACTAGACCCATTGAGCTTATTTCGCCGATTCTTCTGAGTGGGCTTAGACTAGGTAGACTGATTTTGACATTCAATGTATTTTTGTGTTTATGTGGAATAAAAATATTTCATTTCATCTCCCTAATCGCGTCTATATATAAATATAGACCAGTCAAAAACATAAGCAGTAAATGTATTTATAGAATTTAAAAATAATCGTAACAGTAAAAGTTTGTGGCATCTGCTTTATAAAAATAATATCAAATAGATTCTCTAAGTCGCGATATATTTTCTAGAAGATTCAACTGGCATACACCAAGTGTTACCAAGGTTAGGGAATTACAGCTTGATGTATTAAATAGGACGCAATGGTTAAATTTGTTAGACGTGGTCCGGTTTCATTGAGCGGCCGGCACTCACAAACCGATAAGATGATAACCTCTGCATAGCGTGTCATAACTATCGGCGAATGCACAAGTTTATCAGCACGGAAAGCCATGCTGAAGCATATGCTGATGCACTAATTGAGCCGGCTCGTTCGAAATGACACAGTGAGCTCACAGAATACTCAGCGTGAAACGGTACTTGTACTGTGTTTCGCAGAGTGAGTGAGGATATCGGTGGCCCTTAAGTGTCGCTTAAGCGGGGTAAAACGTCGGCAACACAACCAATGCGCGAACTGGGGCGCAGTGTTCTCTTACCATATAGGAGACTCACCTGCTCTGTTATCCAATATAGAATAAAATAAACTAGCCGAATATTTGAGAATCGCCGCCGGATATTATTATTCACTGGTCATCGAACCGGTATGTTTCGCGAGTCCTGTTAATCGCAGCGCACATTAATATTCTGCAATAGCCTCTGTCGACCAAGCTGTCAATACCATCAGTGTACGTATACAATTTAAAACAATATTGCTCTGAACTTTACTAATATAGAGGTAAACTTTGTAGTATTGTAGGTATAATCTCTAGATCCACTGAACTGATTTTGGAAATTGTTTAACCAATAGACGTGACTTGTGATTGTGCCACATACGTTATTTGTGAGAAACATAGGCTATATATTTATTGGAAAAATTAAAAGGCTTGGGCGTGGTAGTCAGATTTGTAAAGTATGTTGTACAAGAACACAGACGAATACATTTTGTAAGAACACTGCCTGAACGATGATTTTATAATTGAGTAAAGTTTTGTAACGGGTATAAAAAGTCAGGTACAGATTTTTTGTTATGGAAATGGTGGCAAAGGAGCTAGGGTCTCATCTTGGATAAGCAGTGCTCCGTCCATAGACATACATCCCTAGCGTTTACAGGTCCGCGGGTGCGTTGCTGGCATAAAATCTATAGGATTAGGAGTTTAGGATATATCTAACTTTATTTTATATAGTAAATCGTTCTCGTCAGCTAGTAGTGTTTTTAGAGTCGCCATGCATGCTTAAACGTGCAGCAGTGGAATGCTTCCACCTTTACGAACATTATTGTGCGTTGCATGAATAGTGGCTGAAGACGTGGCCGAGACAAAGGCATTCCGCAGACGGGGCGCGAGGGCACCACTCGCGGAGGGCGACAATCGGACGTTTCCTGAGCTAATGTGTCGTATAAAAAACGGATAGGCGACCAATAAAAACCCCGTGGGGAGATGTCGAGGGGCGGGTGCTATGCGCTCGGCTGCAAGTGCACGGTGCAGTCGGTCGGCGCCGGGCTGAATGCGCGCACGCAGCTTCATAGCTTCGCATCCCTCGTACACTCACTCGTCCAGTTTGTCGGACGGTTTCGCGATCGCCAATCAACATTCCGCGCCGTTCCGTTATCAGGAAGCGTCGTTTGTGTTTCGATTTCGCTAGGGGCTGGCTCGCTTGTTGGCGATATGACGTGAGTGTATTTGTTGGACGATACGTCCCTCGTGTACGGGGGAGGAAGACGCAGCATGTCCTTCTTGAGTGTACAGGAGTAGCAAAATTGCTACTACTGTACACTATGTGTCCTATAAATATAGGGCAACCTCGGCACTACGAGGACGCTGGACGAAATTTCCTGCAATCCGAAGGGGTTGCTGAAATTTCTTGACGAGCTAGGG
The DNA here is from genome assembly GCA_018230265.1 of Delias oraia. Classification (NCBI taxonomy): domain Eukaryota; kingdom Metazoa; phylum Arthropoda; class Insecta; order Lepidoptera; family Pieridae; genus Delias; species Delias oraia. Next base: position 13,302 of record DWCF01001154.1, read on the forward strand.
TGGCTCGAATGACACACCACACCATGATAAACGCAAAATAGGCGCTCAGACGTCGACTTGCGCAGAATAGCCCGTTACACCATTACCAATGGAACGTATGGGACGTTGAACTGTTGTTTAAAGTGTGTTCTCATTGTTGCAGGGCACCAGTCGTTGTAAGTATACCAGCGGGTGGGGAGAGTCCCAACGGCTCTATACCCGAGGTAGACGCCATGAAAGGCGTGGAGGCCACACCAGAAGAACAGGAACGGTTAGCGTCTGGAAACAACAATGGTTCCCTCGATTGCAAAATTCCACCCAGCCAGCCGCGCTCCGCGTTCCATTCAACGCATGTGTTCATGCTGGTGTTTCTCTCCGGATGGGTGTTGCAGGGCATGTTCCTCACGTACTTTGTTAGCGTGACGACCACAGTGGAGAAACTGTATAAGGTTGAATCGAAGACGACAGGTATCTTGCTGTCGGCGACGGAAATTGGACAGATATGTACAGCGCTGTTTTTGACTTACCTCGCTGGTCGGGGCCACCGGCCGAGGTGGATCGCCTGCATGATGATAGTGTTGGCAATTGGTGTGATTGGCTGCGTGGTGCCTCACGTGCAGTACGGGACTGAGCTGATGGACGTACACTTGGACTCCCATAGGGCTGAAGCGGCTCCCGTCTGCAATGATAACTCATCAAGTTGTGATGCCGCCCACATGAAGGGTACGGCTGCCCGCTCTTCCATCACCGCAGTGGTGATTCCTTGGCTATTCGTCTGTCTGCTGGTGGTTGGTGTTGGACAAACGGGCATTGCGACACTGGGTATACCTTACGTCGATGACAATGTGGGTAGCAGACAGTCTCCGTTATATATGGGTAAGTGGTTCTTAAATATGTCGTATGTATAACGGAGCAGGTAGGTCTTCTGTATGGTAAGAGAATGCCGACACCTATGTACAACGGCGACAAAATTCGCAATTAGTGTTGATATATAGACATTAACATTTTGGGTAATTAAAAATATATTAGCTTATCTAATATGATTAAATGTTTACCATACATTAAATTGGTGAAATTATTAATAATTATATTATTTATTCGATGGAAAGACGATCTCTTGAAGGTCGCGGGCAACCGCTGGATCCAGATCGCTCAAGATCGTAATAGATCTTTGGGGGAGACCTATGTCCAGCAGTGGACTTGATAGGCTGATGATGATGATAATGATGATATTAATTGGTATATTATTGAAAAGTTTGAGTAGTTTTTGCGTTATTATGTATTATAATTATAATATTAATAGGATATATGGTCAGTCTATATGACGTGTCCTTGTTATGTCTGCCGATGTTTAAGATGGCTCTCTCGTCTCTCACTAATCGTTGGTGCGTGCGAGAGAAGCGATTATGTCAATTGTGATGTTATACTGTAATAGAGGTTTGTAGCCTTACAGGATAGCCACGTTTACTTCACTCATTTTGTTGTCTGCGACCGACTCTTAACTGATATCGAGGCTCTCAACTATGCACACTAAGATTGTTTACATTATAAAAACTATATAATCTCATACTTCTTGCTATATAATTAGTCGTTTTTATGCTATAGCCGATGGGTTTCCTCTATGGTAATAGATCACCGCTGCCCATGGACAACTGCGCCAATTTCGCAATTAATGTAGCAATAAGATATATATATAAAACAATTAACATTTTTTATATATTTTTTTATTATTTTTATTATTAAATTAAATAATAAAATAATAAAGCCTTCCTCGATAAATGGATTATCGAACACTGAAAGAATTGTTCAAATCGGAGCATCGTTTTCTGAGATAAGCGCGTTCAAACAAACAAACTTTTCAGCTTTATAATATAAGTATAGATGAATTTCTGTCTAGAACGATTTGGTTATTTTTTATGGTTATTTTTGTGGAAATTCAGGGAAGCGTTTCAAAACTTTAATATGTAACTGATTTATTTTCATTTTTTATTTTGCTCGGATAACATCTTCATAGAATTTAACACATTTAGTTTATACAAATTTCACAGAGCTTTTTTAATCATTTCAAACATAAATCAACAACTGACAAAACAAAGACTGTTTTGTCAGATGAATCACCGTTTGTCTCTATTCCAAAGCAAACAAATTTAGACACGAGAAATACTACTTATGTCATGTTTAAAAACACTTTATGGTGTGGTGGGCAACGGAACGGGCGGGCCTTCGCTTTGGTCCGCGCTATGGTTGTGTTGCCGGCTTTTCATTATAATTACATAAGCTTACGATATCTTCATTACCTCGGCAAAACACTACAAGTACTGTTTGTAATTGTAGGACGGGCTGGTTTCCGCAAACTCGACGACATTACTGCGCCTATTTTGCGTGAGAGCTAAAAGTACTGTTTCACGCTGATATTCTGTTTGTCTTGTGCCAGGCCGCGATTCGTGTCTCGCACGTTGACGTACTAATTGGATCGGCTCATCCGAAGTATTGTCATAGGCTCACAGAATACTCAGCGTGAAATGGTAGTTGTACTTGAAACGGCGCTTCTACTGTGTTTCATTGAGTGAGTGAGGATATCGGAGACCCTTAATAATGCCTCAAATAAAATAATGCTTCAACGGCGAAAAAGCCAGCAACACAAATAATGCACGGACGCTGGCGCGGTTGTCCATGGGCGGCGGTTTTATCTTACCATATAGGAGATCCACCTGCTCCGTTGTCCGCTATAATATAAAAAAATTAAATCTCAGAGAGCTCGTATTAAGCTCTGAAGGGCATTCTAGCCTCGGGAAGACTTCAAAAAAATTGCTTTTTCAGATAATATACGTTTCAGCTATATATCTATAATATATGTTTTCACCAGCGTTGGCTTTTTGTTTGTTTATGTTTTAAGGAGTGCAAGTGCATAAAAACAAATAAAAACCAAGCCCAATAAATCGATGTTCGATATGGCTGGTGGGCCATTGTTTCTTCGAAACAAGTTTTGTTTCGCCGAGACCCTCGGTACACGTCTTAACCTATACGAATACAATATGTAATAAATCGAGTGCTTGTTTTTCATCGAAATACGATACGCTTCTTTATAAATACTGGACCCGGCAGACTGCCCAGTACGCAAGCTACTGGCCAGAATAGTACCGTTTAATTGCGCCAGCTCGTCCGAACCGTGGGAGGCACCCACGTGCTCACAAAGTACTCAGCGTGAAACGGTACTTGAACTATGTTCAGACTGAATGAGGATATCGGAGAGCCTTTTAAGTGCCGCTTGGTGGCGTGAAAATTGGGCAACAAAACCAATGCGAGGAATGAGGCGCGGTTGTTCATGGAAGCGGTGTTCTCTTACCATATAGAAAGAATAGAATAGAAGAATACCATATAGAATCATATTTTCTAGATAGATAGATAAAATAAAATAAACCGAAAAACTAATAAAAACAAACCATATAATGCTTCTCTTATTAGAAGACAATCTCATAAAGGTCGCGGGCAACCGCTGGATCCAGATCGCTGAAGATAGCAATCGTCTTTGGGGGAGGGCTATGTCAGTGAGGTCAGTTAACTTTAATAGGCTGATGATGAAGATATCACATATATGTTTGAGCACTTCGAAGCTAGGTGCTTTGCGTACCACGAAGCGAGAGATGCTGAGTTCGATCCTCGGTCCGAATAAATATAATTCAGACTTTGGATGGACTTTATAGTATCCGAGCGTGTCTTACTCGTTACGACGAACTACACGGACTCACAGAATACCAGCATGAATCAGTAAGTACTGTGTTACTCTGAATGAGGGCATCGGAGGTCCTTAAAAGTGCCGATTAAGCGGCGTAAAAAGTCGGCAACATAACGTAACAAGCGCGAACTATGGTGCGGTTGAATATCGGCGGTGTTGTTGTCTTACTATATAAGAGACTTGCTCCGATGTCCGCTATACAATAAAAAAACCATTATGGAGTCAGCTGCTGGCAGAGGTATTTCCAAAACAATACGTTTTAGGTATTTAACATTCTCGTATCTTCAAAAAAGAGTACTAAACCGTTAAAAGAACGACAATGTAACCAGCAATGGCCATGGGTGTCCATAAGCGGAGGACCGCTTATCCTTGGTGCCATAGGTTCCATAAAAAATCCATGAAATCCGTCTGTTTCCTTGTTTTTTATATAATAAAGGCTTCAGTTGTTTTATACCATAAAAATGCCCTTAATATGCTATTCTAGTCTTATAATAAAATAAGGCGCAAACGAAGCTCGCTTTTGTTGAGGCCCCGATAAATCTGAGTTCATTGCACAGTTTGCCTGTGCATGCTTAATAAAACTATTAATATTTTTATGCATTTTAAATCTTCGCTACATAAAAGTCTCATTTATAGGACAATTAAACATTGATTTTAATATCTTGTAAAAGTTTTTTTTTTAATATCTACCTACCTTCTGCCTGGTGTGCACCTGACATTCCTTATTTTTACTTGATACAAATTGATTGTTGTTACGTGACACAAAAGCTTGAAAGCTATAGTTTTATTGTATAGCAGGTTGGAGCTGACGGGACTTTCCGATGTTATGAGATTACTACAGCCCATGGACATTCGCGCCTGAACGCGCCTAGGCTTTGTTGCCAATCTTTGAATGATATTTACGGGACTACAATATCCTCACTCAGGGTAACACAGTAAAAGTACTGGTACATGCTGGTAATCTGTGAGCCCGTGGTGTCGCTTCGGCCGAGTCAGCCCATTCAGTGCATCGTCACGGGTTAGACAGTGTTAAGTACAATCGGATATGGTTAAACCCTTCCAAAGTCTAAATCAATTACATATATTTATTCGGATTTACGCTCGAACTTAATACCTCTCGCTTCGTGATTTTCTCATTATTATTGGATTATGATTATTTTGATTGGCTTATAAGACCACTCAGCTAAGAGGCACTCAAAATATATGTGATATAGTTGAAATAAATTGTTCATCTCACCATTTTCACCCGTGGAAAAGCCATGCTGAAATATATGCTGGCTCATTCATTGGGTCGGCTCGTCCGAAGTGATACCACGAGCTCACAGAATATTTTTCTCCCCATATAGAAGACCCGCCTGCTCCGTTGTGCGCTATATAATAAAAAATATTGTCATAATCGTTCATCTTGCACTAGTAAATGATGGATACCCTTTATAAATTGGGTTTATTGCAGTCAGCATATGCGACAGTGTGTCACCGTGTGCATGTGATGCGTGTGCATGCATATATGTCAGTAGGGCGGGACGTCTCGCCGCCACTTTAGCCTGTTAGATTGTTACTGATTTACGAGTACTTCGACTTCTCGTGCGAGTTCTGTTTTACATATGTGTTGCATTAACTGTGATTATACCGGCAAAGTTGGTTGCCATTGTGGGTTATTTGAAATAGTTTTTTTATGATATAGCGGACAACGGAGTAGGTGGATCTCACACCACACCACCGACAACACCGCCGCCCATTAATAACCACGTCACAGTCCACGCATTGGTTGTGTTGCCGGCTTTTTTACACCAATTAAGCGTCATTTTTAAGGGCCTCTGATATCTTCACTCACTCAACGAAACACAGTAGAAGCACCGTTTCCAGTACAGCTACCATTTCACTTTGAGTATTCTGTTAACCCGTGGTATCACTTCGGACAAGCCGGCCTTCCAAGGACGTCATAAATTATAATTTTTGATATTCGGACCGGGGATCGAACCCGATAACTTTCGTTTCGCGGGCGTATAGGACGATTTAGCTTCAATGCATTAAATCCGAAGATATGGTAGTTTTTATCAATCAATAAAATTTCTTATTTGCTTAAAGTACAATGTTCGTAAAAATTGTTTTTGCTTCCTAAAGTTGGTGTGTGAGTTTTTTAAAATAGTATACCGGCCAACGGGTTGGTGGGTCTCCTATAGAGTATGAGAACACCGCCGCCCATGGACAAACCGCGCCAAAATGTGTGTTGATGCTTTACGAGGACACTTCGTCAAATATTGTCGTCTTTCGAGGAACATGGCTAGACGTCATTATTTACTTATTCATAGATTTACTTAGACTTTACATGAATTTTCTTATGCAATAGTGGTGTACTATCTTTTCACTCTGTAATCAATTGACGTAGGTCAGTTTCGCAGTGATTAGATTACGATGGATTGTGAAATTAATTATCTCTGAAGACTAGATTTTATAAAAATTGTATGGTAAGAGCGGCAGTTTGATTGTTCTACGTTTTTTTATACCGCTTAGCGCTAACGGTCAACAGATCTGGTGGAACTCCACTATGGTAAGAGATAACCGCCCATGGACAACCGCGCTTCAACGCGCTTTGATTGTCTTGCCAGCCTTTTATGCCGTTTGAGCGGTATTCATGGGACTCTGATATCCTCATTCACTCAGCGAAACATAGTAAAAGTACAATTTCATGATGTTATTCTGCTAGCCCGTGTTATCACTTCGGCGAACAGAGTCAATTTATATCAGCAATTTCTTCAGTGTTACTTTAAGTGTTTTATTTGTTTTATAAGTGTAAAGTCTGCGTGATGTATATTTGTATGTGTATAATTTTTAAAGTGTTTATTATCTATAGCTGATATGAACAATCCGGTTTTAATAAAACATACAGAGGTGCTTACGCGTACAGATATTTTTATTGTTTGTAATAAAATTGTCGGCGACACGCCATAAAAATTAGAGAATGAAATTTAAGCGTTTTATTATAATAACAACATTACTACTGAATATATGTAAATCATGGCTCTGATGAAATTGTAAATGATTTTATAAATGTTGTCTCACGCCTTGGGAACAGAATGTTCGTGCCAGGCATTATGCGAGCAAATTTTTTGTTATAGTTCAAGTATCTCACGGAAGCTAAAAAATGACACCCACTGAGTTTATTTCGCCGGTTCTTCTCTGTGGGCTGTTTGGAATTGATGGTAGACTGATTTTAACGTTCAACGAGATGCATTTTTGTATTAATGTTAAATATAAGTATTTCATTTCATATAAAAATACTCTATGAATTTCCATTAATTATCGATGTGTTCGTATTGGGACAAACACTTAAAGCGGCCGCTATCTTGAACACTTGACTGAACTTTTGATAGTCTCCACCCTTTTGACTTTGTTTGGTAAATAGTTGAATGAACCGTTATCCCCTTAACCTTGCTTGTTTATCATTAGTTCAGGGGTTCCCAAACTTTCAGCTGGAGCCGCAATTACAAATTTAGTATTTTATCACTACGCCCTTTCTATTTGACAAAAATAGCATCGAATGGAATAGGCAGGTAGGTAGGAATAGGAGAGAGAACCACGCTGAAGCATATACGGACGCACTAATTTGTCCGTTGTCTGTTGTGATGTCACGGGCTCACAGAATACTCAGCGTGAAATGGTAGATGTACTTGATGATGTACTTCTACTGTTTCGCCGAATGAATGAGGATATCGGAGGACCATAAAAATGCCGCTTTAGTGGCGTAAAAAGTCGGCATTACAACCGATGCGGTTGGTCTGCGGCCCAGTTGTCCATGGGCGGCGGTGTTATCTTATCATGTAGAAGACCCATTTGCTCCGTTTTCCGCTAAGTCATTAAAAAACTACAATAATATTAATTAAGCAATACGGAAACAAAAATTAAAACATCTTGAATTTTTAAAGCGGCGACGCCTTTTACTAATACGGTCGAAAATAAAATATTTTTGCTTTCGGATAATGATAGAACCATAGACTAAGCGTCTCTTCACTTTTTACGTCGCATAGCTTGAGAACCACTGGTACTGTTGTTGAATATTATGATAGCACTAGTAATATTAAGGAAACTCTAATATATGGATGACCGGGGCCTATCTACCCAGCTTTACCGACATCGCGCGACAAGTGCGTTATGATTTGTATTTTTTTCCCAAACTATGTAGTTTCGAATTTCATTGTATAATTTTTTTTTCGGTTTCACTGAATCAGGATACCGGAGGCTCGTGGATTTCTAATAATATTTCTATTTCTTTCACAAAGTTTTATTTACACTAAAATTATAGCAGAAATAAATTTGACAAACATAAAATATAGTAGGAAAATTCTCAAAACATGTCGAGACCATTGATAGCTGGAGTCTGTATTAGGCTCGAAATCTGTATGAAAAAATCTCCAGGTTTTAGACTTTAGAGTTATACTTTTTTATATTAACGGCAAATGAGCAGGAGGCTCACCTAGAGCAAGCGGTCCTCCGCCCATAGACGCCAGACGCTCAGCCCTTGCAGAGCCGCGGGTCGTTGCTGGCCTTTAAGGAAAATGTACGATTAAATAATTAAATAAGTACGATTTAAACCGTGTAAGAAGTAACACAATGTAAGTGCAGATTGCGGTGTGCTTGGCCATGGGCGGGCGTGCTCTCTTACTAGCGGGATAATTGTTTTTTTATATAAATAACTATATGTTAAATTTATTTGTTTATTTATCGTATGTAGACAACAAGTCCTAGTGGCATTCATAAATTATGATTTCTATTTAGGTTTTTGGGTTTCAATAAATGTGTTATCATTAAAACGACATTATTGTTGACTAATTGTAGTACTATTGTGTAATCTTCATATTTATCGAAGTGATATGGAAAATAGCTTAGATTGTACTATATAGTGGTTTAAGGAGATGGTGGGTGTTCTGAATGGTAAGAGAACACCACCGACCATCACCAACCACGCTTGTTGTGTTGCTGGCTTTTTACCCCGCTTATGCGGCATTTTTTAAGGCCTTCCGATTTATCCACTCACTCAGCGAAACACAGTACGAGTATCGTTAGGTAAAAGATCACCGCCGCGCTTTAGTTGTGTTGTCGGCTTTTTACGCTGCTTATGCAGTGTAACTTAATTCCGACTCCGGTATCCTCATTTAATAGTATTATATTTTGTTTGGCCGTATTAAGAAAACGTTGGGTAGTTTTTTTATTATATAGCGGATAGATTAATGCCGTCCAAGACAGTCGTGCCAACCTGCGCTTCAGTTGTGTTGTCGGCTTTTTGCACCGCTCCAACTATACATTACACGAACTATGTCACGCTTGTATTCTGTTAGTCCGTGGTATCATTCGGACCGAGTCTTGAAATAATTGCTTTATGAACATTGTTGTATTTGAAACGATGCCTTGATATATTTTGCCTTTTAAATATCTGTCAGAGGACTTTGCTCTTATGTTTTCATCGATGCCTAAAGCAATCCTGTCACGTTCACTGGATAGTGGAGGTAAAACTTTCTAAATTCACGTTCTATTGTTTACTAATTGAACGAATGCGTGAAGAATACTCTCGGCTGTGAGGAGGGAGGTCTTTATCATGTCAGATTACAGATGTATGTGAGATAATAGGTCTATAACCCACTCACTCTCAGCTTATTCCTCTAGAGCCCAGGAATCATCCGTGAAAACCATCCGGATACTGAGGCGAGGACCTAGCTACGTCGCCAGACTCACCCCGGTTAGATTCCGACCGGCTGCTCAGGGGGCCCATGACTCCGCGACGGCCCAAGCCAAGGTTCGTGTCTCGCAGGAGACGCCCTTGTGCTAGTCGCGGCTAAAAATCAAACCGTGATAAGGATGGGTTATCTGTGGACTTCAAATAGACCGTTTTAAGCTGTAAAAATCATAAGGTCGACAGCAGATACCCCTATCAAAAAAAAATCCTCACGTGAAATAATGCTTTTTATTTGGATTTTCTGCGTATATCATCGATGCGGCAAGACGTTTTATATTCCGTTCAGGGTGAGGCTTCCGAGCTAAATGCATCGGAGTATTATTTTGGCAAGCGACGCGATTTCTCCGTATGATTACATTTGGTGCATAAGTACCTGATTGTTCCGCGGTCGTCGACCCTTATTTACAAGTATTACTTACTAGCCGACCCGGTAAACGTAGTTTTGCCGTATAAATGAGAGATATAATAATTAAGACTGCCTCGTAGCTAAATCTTTTTAAAGATCTACCATTAAGCGAAAGGTATTAGAATCCCGGTCCAGGTAATTTATAATTTATTCGGTCTCTGGAAGGGCTAAACAGTGACCGGGCGAGTGTCTTAATAGTGTCGTACCCGTGGGATAGCCAGGCTGAAGATTATGCTTGCGAACGCATTAATTGGGCCGGCTCGTCTGAAGTGATACCACGGGCTCACAGAACACTCAGCGTGAAACGGTAGTTGTTCTTAAAACGGTGCGTCTATTGTGTTTCGAGTGAGTTAGGATATCGGAGGCCTTTAAGTGGCATATAAAGCAGGCAACACAACTGCGCGGACTATGTGCGCGGTTGTCCAAGGGCGATCATGTTCTCTTATCATATAGGAGACCCACTCACACTGTTATCAGCTGTACCATAAAATGATAAAATTGAAAAAACATTATGAAGCTTTACAACTTTTATCTATACTTAATCATATATATGATCGTTACGACAGGGTTTTTAAGAAAAAAAGGGTTTTTAAGAGCCTATATTAATCAAAAATAACATATATTTCTATTGGTGAAATAATTGTTCAGCGGACCAGATATAACACCGCAATTTAAGAGCTGGCAACGCATTCGCGGCTCTGCAAGGGCTAGGCATGTCCATGCGCGAGGGCCGCAAAAAAATAAAGATTTTTTTTTTCTTCATTTTATAAGGATTACGTATAGCTAAATACCTACGTCTATTTCTCTTATTCTTTAAGTGAAACAATGTACGGAATGTTCTGTCACTCTCACTCCGACGTACATTTGTTAATGTAAAAACGAGAGAGAACACTTTAAGTCTGTCTAGAATTCTTCGATCTGAATACAGTTATGTATAGTAGTAAACTGTTGGTAATTAAAAGCTTACATAAGTAGTTACAAAATTCTGTAATTTATCAAACTGTACAGAGTACGGTGATTTTTATTATTATCATTAAATAGCGGGAGAGCCATGCTGACGCACAAATTGGGCCGGCTCGTCCGAAGTGATACCACGGGCTCACAAAATACTCGGCCTGAAACGGTACTTAAGCGGTTTTAATAACCCGACAACACAACTAAAGTGTGGATTGTGGCGCGTGGTTTATTGAGTTCTGGTGATCCCGTCAGTCGCAGTCTGCAATATATTAAAAAATGACCGTACATTCTTCTTGTCCGCAGCTATTACGATTGGTATCCGTGTGATTGGACCGGCGCTTGGGTTTCTCCTCGGCGCCCTGTGTACTAGGGTGTATGTGGATCCACTTGAAGACCCTGGATACGAATACAGTGATCCGAGATGGGTTGGAGCCTGGTGGCTGGGTAAGTCTGAATCCCTGTTAACTATAATTCTTTTTAATGAAAATAGGGAGGCAAACAAGCAGAAGGAAGATAAACCGCCCTCCAAACCCTTACTGGGTGCGTTGCTGGCCTGAAAAAGATAGGTACTCTCTTTGAAGCTCCCCAAGTGGTATTGGTTAAGAGATACCTCTGTAGACAGTTGATTCCAGAGAGTGGTTTAAAAGCGCTCAGATGTCGTACGACAAACATGGAGGTAATGCGGATAAAACTTTGTATTGAGTTGTACATTACGCACATCGCGGAACCGTCAGCAACCGTTAAAGCATTGGTTCAGATTTGTGCGCAAAATCCGAATACGTGACTCAAGCGCCGAGGGAATGCAAAGTGGTGCTGCATCTTTGGTTTGTTATGTGCACTTTAATATGTACGGTGTAGAGTTTGCGATCCCGCAGCGTTCGCATGTCACGTGCGAGTGTAGAAATTTGCGGAGATCGTGTCCCGACTGCTAAATTGATTGAGTTCGCGGGCCGCTGTGCACTTTCCGCGTATTTCCTTATTGTTTAAGTTATAACTCCATCGGCGTACGCGGAATATTAATAACAGGATTATGTGTTCATTTTGTTGCTGTCGCCTGTCGTACAATGTATGTTTCATTTAAATATTTGTTAAATTATTTTTTATGGTTTACGGAGTTATTTTTATGGTTATTACAACGGAGCAGGTAGGTGTCCTATAAGGTATCCTATCATCAACCGCGCCACAATCCGCGATTTGGTGGTGTCGCCGGCTTTTTAAGCCGCTTAAACGACATTTTTAAGAGCATCCGATATCATCATTCGCTCAGCGAAACAGTGGAAGTACAGTTTCAAGTACTACTACCATTTCACGCTGAGTATTCTGTGTGCCCGTGGTATTATTTTGGAAGAGCCGGCTCAATTAATGCGTCAGCATGGCTCTCGCACGGGTGAAAATTAATATTTTTGTATTATATAAGTAAGTTTGAAAGATATAATCTGTGTTAAAAGAAATAGGTTATAAAGAGAAAATTCAAACAGCAATATTTAATAAGTAATTCAAGGTGTAATTTGAAGATTGCTTCGGTGCCTTGATTGCGTGTTTGAAATGGTAGTGCTTGGCTGTGCCCAACATAAATTAGGGCGCTGGTTTAGCGTTCCCCATACCTATTCAAACTACCAGTAGTAGAATCTATAGTGATTTGTATTATAAGCAATAGCTGATAACATAAAGCAAATGGCTAGAGGCCCAGGTTCGAGACTCTCGCAGGAGACACCTTGCGTTAGTCGCGACAATACTAAATTTTAAGCGAGACCGTGCGGCAGTCCCGGCAAAACTAAATTTAAGCCAAGCCTTTTTGAGATGCTTTACATCTCTGCTCATTACATCTGCTCTGACAGTGAGTAGCCATACCCAAAAATAAGTAGAAATTAATTGTCTTAAACCCATGCGGTAGTCGCGGCAAAAGTAAATTTTAAGCGAGCCCGCGTTAAGGCCGCTCTGGCAGCGAGTAGGAATTCCTAAAAAGAGTATTTTTTTTTATTTTATTGTTTTAACATTACAAAGTATAGTTGGAGATGACCACAGCGTCAGCTAATGACAGTGTAGCATCGAAAGCAGCCGCCTGGACGTACGCGATGCGGTTTTCTCTCGGCTTTCGCTTTTCCTCTTGCATCGTTGTATAACGCATTACACGATAGCGCGTCACCATGACTAAAATAAGCTCTATTTGCCCGGTCACGGCCAAGGCTGGCGCGGCAATTATGCCGTCGTAATGAGGGTACGGTGGGTGGACGCGCGCGTTCACTTTTACTTCTAAAAACGGGTTAGTCACCTCGCTCTATGTCAAGAGGTTAGCTGCGTAGTTTTCAAAACGCACAGCCGCTGGTGCTCTATAACAAGTTAATTACCTACCCCTTGTAGCTTAGTGGTTTTAAAAAGGCACCACGAAGCGAGAGGTATCGGGTTCGAATCCTGGTCCGGACAATTATAATTTAATTTATTCGGTCTGTGGAAGAGCTTGCTAGTGGCCGGGTTGTTCATTTGCGGCGGTGTTCTTTTACCAAATAGGAGACCACCTGCTCCGTTGTCCGCTATACTATAAAAAAACCTAAGTGTCTAGCGAACGCCCTTGACTCGCGATGGCTGGATGACCTTGCGCAGCTAAGATCTGTTTTGATGTATCAGGCTTCAATTTGTTTCATTACGCCGTGTGCCTTCTGCGAATTTTTCACGTACAATTTGGCCAACCGGGCATGAGGTTTTGTTTTGCGCCTTTTTCTAAGAATACAGTGATTATTAATCTTATGCTTTAAAGATTTGAGCTACGAGAATTTAAAAAGTCGATAAACTATACTATTATGGACCCGTGAGAGAGCCATGTTGAAGAATTTGCTGATGCAGTAATTGGGGAGATCCGAAGTAATACCACACTTACATAACTCAGCTACTCAGCGTGAAATGGTAGTTGTACTTGAAACGGTACTTCTACTGTGTTTCGTTGAGTGAGTGAGGATATCGGAAGCCATTAAAAATGCCACTTACGCGTCGTAAAAAACCGGCAACTCAACAAATGCGCGAACTTTAGCACGGTTGTCCAAGGGCGGAGCTGTTCTCTTACCATATAGGAGACCCAGAGACTGCTATACCAAAAAAAACCCAACTCCCATAGCAATTGTAAGTTATTGAACCATACTCGTTAATTATCCAAGTCTCGAAAGGAGATTTATTTTCTGATTCATTCCGCTACGAGCTCCAATGATTTCGTTGTTAAATCACTTAATTATAAGATTCTATATCCGAGCGCTAACTCTTTTCATAAACACTGTATGACGTGTTTTTCCTTAGCAGAATTTTTTGCTCGGCCGTAAGTTTTTTGCGCGGCTTCGTAAGCGAATAATGAGGGTGTTGTTTATGGTATAAGGAGAATTCGACTAAGTAATTGTTAGAGTCCTATGAACATTACCGTGTAAGGTGTAGGAATTTTTTGTAAAAATTCTAATGTAGGTATGTATGTAGTATGATAATCTTGCGGTCCATGATTTTTTTAAATAGTATAGCGGACAACGGTCTCCATGTTAAAAGAACACCGCCGCCCATAAATAACCGCGCCACAGTCCGCGAATTGGTTGTGTTGCCGGCTTTTTACGCAGCCTAAGCGGCAGTTTTAAGGGCCTCCGATATTTTCACTCATTCTGCGAAACACAGTACTGTTACACGCTGAGTATTCTGTGAGCCCAATGATTATTCGATATGTATATTTTTCATGTTTATTACATGTGAGCACTTGTGGTAACACAACGTACGCGCTGATTGTCAATGGGCGGTGGTGATAAATGAGATCCGTTGCCTCTGTTGTCCGCTATATAAATATCTGTCTCTGATATTTTCACTCTTTCCCCAATTCTGCCAGTAATATTCTCATTTGAGTCATTTTTTCTCTTCAAGGTATGGTCTTCATAGCCGGCTTTGTCGTGATCCTCGCGTCACTGATGTTCTGTTTCCCCAAACAGATTAGACAGAGCCCGTTCCCACCGCCGCCGAAGAAGAGTAAAGAGAAGAATGAGCCGCTGTTTAAAGGTAAGCTTTAACGGTTTTTACAAGAGACTGAAAATATTAGTTTAAAAGGTTCACCTAGGGTGAGTGGCTCTCCGCTAATGGACTCCCCTAGCCTAAGCTTACCACGCGTGTGTTGACGGCCTTTACGGATATGTTCCTTTTTGAAGGTCCCCATGCATTTCAAACGTTTGAGAAGATTATTATTAGAAATTAATCCATGTATTAGGATTACGTAATAAATGACTTTTTGTTTTTAATTTATGCGTGTATATAACACTAATTTTCTTACAGATTGTAATTTAAATAAAGTATAACATGTGTTGCTCTATAGATAAAAATTTTATTTTACTATATGGCATTTATTTACAAATACAAAACAAATCTACAACATAACTCAACCCAGCTAAAATTAAAATTTACTATCCCTTCAATAATATTTTCTTATTAATTTTGTTTATTTTACACTTTAGCAGAAAAGCCGTGTATAACCGTCTGTCACATTTTATAGGTTGCCTTACCACACAGCTATACATATTAAAGAAATATATTTTCTTTACAAATTATTATATTTTTTATTTATTCTTAAATCTTATCGTATTTTACATGGGTGGGAGAGCTATGCTGAAGCATATGCGAACGCACTAATTGCGCTGGCTCGTCCGTAGTGATACCACAGGATCACCGAAAACCCAGCGTGAAATAGTAGTTGTACGTGAAACGGTGCCTCTACTGTGTTTCGCAGATTGAGTGAGGATAACGAAAGCCCTTAAAGAGTGCCTCTTAAGCGTTGTAAAAATCCGGCAACACAATCAATGCTCGGAATTAGGCGCATGTTGTTCATGGGCGGCGGTGTTCTCTTACCATATAGGAGAACCACCTGCTCTGTTGGCTGCTATACTATATTAAAAAATACATATGTATAAATAATGATACGAAACAAAATTTATCTAAGACAAACCTTTAAAATATTATATGTAAGTAAAAACAACAAAATTTTGATTACTTTTGTTGCCGTTCCACTGTTACAAACATATACACATACATACCAGTTCATACAATTATTATATAGTAAATATTAGAGTTTTATTATTTTGTACAGATACGTTTTACTATTTATTGTATGAAAAATCTACGCGTCATTATACTCTGATGGTAGATGTATCTACAATAGCAAATTTAAAGCGAGATATACAACCTTCTTTCAGACTTCTTCGCGACGATCAAACGCCAGCTGACGAATGACATTCTCATGTGGCGAACGGCCAGCTCGGTGCTCCATCTGATGCCGATCAGCGGGGTCTACTCCTTCCTGCCTAAGTACTTGGAGAAGCAGTTCCGGTTGCCGACGCACGACGCCAATCTTGTTTCCGGTGAGGTACTAAGCCTTTTGGTAGATCTGATCTGTCCTACGATCGGTGTAAAATAGCTCTAATCGCTATAATATAGATACGTCCGAATTGAACGCTTCGTTTGAGTGGTACAATGATACAGATAAACAGACATGTCACATGTAACACCATTTTTTTACCAGCGGTTGGTTTGATATTTGTATGGAATAACGAGCAACGTAGCGAGCGAGTTTCGTCTACGGTAAGAGATCAATGCCATTCATGAACACCCGCGCCACACTCCGCGCTTTAGTTGTGTTGCCGCCTTTTACGGTATAATTTCAAGAGCTTCCGATTAAAAATAGAGGTCCGTGAAATTATTCCGTAAAAGCTGGCGATACATGCATCGCGTAGTAGCGCAGTAGTCCATGCGCGGCTGTGATCTTTTACCATAGAATAGACCCGCCTGCTGCGTTCCCTTCTATACCATAAAAATATCTTATTGAAGGTAATGTTTTATAGTATTCGCTATAAGTAAAACGTCATTATTGAATTATAAATACAGAAGTGTAGTGTTATTATGGTCTGATGTAATAAAAAGTACTTGATCATAAATTAAAGTTTTTATATTGGAGTAATTATTTTTGTACGCTCTGATAGGCTTGGAGCTTTACTTGGTAACTCAACGTTTCATAGGAATTATATTATTGTATAAATAATAATTTAAAATTTGGGATATACCTTTGAATAATATTGTGTTAAGTAAAATTTGGGATGTTTGGGATTTTGAAAATTCATTATCCGAGTATCCAAAACTGTCCAATACATAATCCAAAAAATAATATAAATAATCCAAAACATTTTTTAAATCATAATATCTTAAACGTTCTGTCACATTTCCACTGATGTTCTTGTAAAAGCGAGACAGAATGATGTAAAGGATCTGTTTTGGCAAAGTTTAAAGTATTTTTTTATTACTGTCACACTAAAGTGATGTAATCAAGTGAAATATATTTTGATATATTCTAAACCACTGAACCGATTTTATTACAATTTAGCACACTGTGTACAGTTTTATCCGACTTGAAAGATAGAATAGTTTTAATCTCAATTTATTATCGCAATATTTTATTGATTGATTAATTATTTGATTATTAATAAAACTTCTCTGGTAATTCGATAAAATTCTAACAGATGGCAGTATGAGGTAAAACTGACTGAATCAAGTATGTATCAAAAAACCATATTTTGAAACCAAATTCACGATCCAACATTATTTTGGTATCACAACTACCATAACATAAGCATTAATGTGAAGTTTGTCATTCCAGGTCTTGGTGGTATACTGGTTATGGGTCTGGGTATCATTACTTCGGGAGTTGTTATCTTGAAGTTGGTGCCGACCGCTAGGCAGGTGGCCGCCTGGACAGCTGCGACTGCTGCAATTTATAGCGCTGGTGAGATTTAATATATATTTCTAACTTCATGTAATTTCTAAATATATCTCGAAATTAACTATCATACATTAGTTATTTAGTAGCTAAAATCCACCCAGACAAAGTTCAGTTTTAAATGTAAAAATCGCATCAAAATAGATCCATTCGTTTAGAAGCCACTGGCACATCAAACATAACTCTACCGCCTAAACTATGCTAACCGGGATTTTGAAGCCTCTTACTAATTCTTGCTTACCGGGATTTAGGATTTTTGCTAAGCCTTGGTCACTTTTTAATGGTAACACAGGCTAGCAAACAGGAGGCTCATCTAGGATAAGCGGTTCTCCGCTCATGGACACGCGTTAAAACCACGCCTTAATCAGTCTTAAATATACACGTGTTAATAATTAAATTGGTGTGCATCAAGTGATGATTGTTTCACGTATGTATAACGGTTGATCTACGTCGTTACGTAAGTTATATGACGTGATTATAAAAGAAAACATAAATTTAATCGTTCTGTGGATTTTATTTAAATTTTTTAAAGGATTATTTAAGAATAATAACCGTATCTTTGTCATAAATTAGTTGACCCAGCAATATGCCATATAAATTATGTCTGAGAGAAAATTTTAAAACAATGAATAATGAATAATGAATAGATACTTTAAGAATGAATATTATATAAAGACAAAGATGCATCTCTAGTATTTTTCCAGCTTCGTATAAAGATATCCAGTGTACAAACCAAATTTAAAAGATTCTTGTCACATGTCTACCAGCAAGACACCATTGTGCTAAGTGACTGTAATTATTTTGTAATTGACCTTTAATAAGCTGATGTATACCATCATTACATTGATTCACAGAATGCTTAACGTAAATCGGTACTTGTACTGTGTTTCTCTGAGTGAGTGAGGATATCGGAGGCCCTTTGATACCCATCAAGTGGCGTAAAAAGCCGGCAACATAACCAATGCGCGAACTGTTTCGCGGTTGTCCTCAGGCGGCGGTGTTTTCTTACCAGACAGGAGACCCAACTGCTTCATTTTCTGCTATACTCTAAAATAAAATTCTGTTAACATAACCATCTTAAATTTATAAACATATTGTATTATTGTTCTAAAGTTAAATGGTAATAATTTTTCAGGTATGGTACTGCTAATGTTTGTAAGCTGTCCGGAGGAGTCCTTCCGCGTGTTAAGTACCACCGAATCGACTAACCTGACTTGCAGCGAAGATTGCCACTGTGAAAACTATTCCTACAGCCCTGTTTGTGGACAGGTACATCACATTCCCGCTTTTTATGACGTGATTTTTTAAAGGTATAGCGGACAACAGAGCAGGCGGGGCTCTTCTATGATAAGACACCGAAATCAGTATAAGCCTGGTCACTATCAAGGCCTCCTCCCCTCTCTCTGAGTCGGTTCCTCGTGTTTCAGCATCGTTGTCAGCACTAGGGTTACTTTTGGAGCGGATGATCTGTTGCCATATGTTTCTATCTGTTCGCCATCTTGTTGTTGAATGCCCTTGCCATCTTGTGTTCTCCCAAAGACCGAATAAATTATATTATATATTTTTTTAATCGGATCAAAGATCAAACGAATTCTCTCTAGTTATTTGGTAAAATAGGTCTTGTTTGATCCTCAGCTAGCCAGCCGGTTTATAAAACCACTCAGCTCGTTCATTTCGTGGGAGTGCCATGCTGAAGCATATGCGGGCGCACTTATTGCGCTGGCTCGTCCGAAGTGATACCACGGGGTCACAGAATACTCAACGTGAATATGTACTTGTACTGTGTTTCGCTGAGTGAGTAAGGATATCGGAGGCCTTTAAAAGTGTCGCTTAAGCGGCGTAAAAAGCCGGCAACACAACCAATTCACGGACTTTGGCGCGGTCGTCTATGAGCGGCGGTGTTCTTTTACCATATAGGAGACCCACTTGCTCCGTTGTCCGCTATACTATAAAAAAAGCTTAGCATATTATATCAATTATGATGGAGATCAATGCAATGTTTCAGGATTCGTTCACGTACATGTCTCCGTGCCAGGCGGGTTGTCTCGGAAGCGAGCAGCTTGACAACAACACGTGGTTCTATTATGGATGCGAATGTGTCAGCAACGAAACATTAGGCGACAAGGCCTCTAAAATGTATGATTTTTTAAATAAAATCTGTGTATACTAAATTATATAAACGGAATTACGTAATACGTAATACTAAAATATATATATTAAATCTATATACAGTGTAAACTCCATGTAACGTCCCTCGATTTAACAACAAACTCCCTAAAGCGTCGAATTCAATTGGCTTTAGTTGGTTTAGCTTGTCTTCCACCCACCTTTTTTTCTCTCCATTTAACGACAGTGTCGTTATATAGAGTTTACACTATATTTATAAAGAAAATTATAATTTTCTTAAATCATGTATCTGTATGTTCTTATATTATGGTATAGAAGTCTGTGATGAAATGAGATTATAAAAATTGTGATTTGGGAACGACGTGGGAATTAAAAACATTGTCGTTTCTTGTATTGCAGATAAACTCAGTTCTGTTTTATTGACTGTTTATCCAAATCACTACAAGCAAAATCCATCTTTTATATTTAGTAAATTTTCCTTAAATGCCAGAAACCTACCCGGGATTCTGCAAGGGCAAGAGTGTC
>DWCF01001155.1:0-33530 GCA_018230265.1 Delias oraia
AGCTCCTCTGTAGAGCAGTGCAACGACCTTTGCGTCTGCGCAGGCCAACAGCTCGTTTCTGCAGTAATGCTTCTTGCCAAATTTATTATGAATTCGGTCTTTGGAAGGCCTTGGCTGGGCGAGTGTCTTAATAATACACCTGTGAGAGAGCCATGCTGACGGATGGTCTGGACACCACAGGCTCGCAGAATACTGGCGTGAAATAATAATTATACGGCTCTCGGAGGACCTTAAAATCACACCGCTTAAGTGGCTTAAAAAGCCGGAAACACATCAAGCACGGATTGAGACGCGTTTGTTCATGGGCAGCGGTGATCTCTTACCAAAGAGGAGACCTGCCTGCTCCGTTATCTCTTATATCACAAACAAATGTTATAAGTAATTCTACAAATGCAAATATTATTATTTTGCATAAGTGGGCGCATTTTGAAGATAAATCTAAATATAAAATAACCTTTTGGTATTATTGGAGCACATTTGCCCGCGCACCAGACGTGAAAGGTAATTGAGGTTGTGATGGGAATAGGGAATCTTTAAGAAGCGCTTGTGACTTTTCCGTTTCGACTTGCTTAACTTTTTCTCTTAACTATTTTGAACTGCTTTATTAACTTATGACTCAAAAATGGATGTGTTATAAATTTTAGATTTGTGAGTATGAATCAAATATAATGTAGTTTTTATTTAGTTGAATGGTGACGTGATTGAGGTAAGACACCTCTGTATATATATTTATTAACGAATTGTCTCTTTTTTTCATTTGTATGAAATTCAATTAAAACATGCAATTGCTAAATACCCATTAATTTCTAAGTTCTTATAAATTTATGATCCAAAATCACACAGTTTTATTATCACAATTGATCTAAACCTAGCAAATGTAAGAGTTTATAAATCATACAAATTCATGGATAATATGAAACAAAATATTCAGCTTCAATTTGTCCCATATTGACCTTGTAATAAAACACGTAAAAAGTCGTAGCAAAAAAGTTGCTTATTAAAAAATAAAAGGATGTTCCGGCTTTAAGTGCTAAAGTTCCGGGAAATGCCTCAATAAGAGCGGTAATAAAACTCGTTTTAATATACGCCGTAAACTGTTTGTTCATTAAAATTATAAGGAGTTTTTATCCTCATAACTTCGCGTCTGCCAAATGATTTTTCAATTGCATCCTGCATCATTCAGATTTACATTTGCTTGGTATTCATCTATCTATAATGATATTACAAATTAGCCACAATAAACAGACAGACAAAATATTGAAAAAAATGTATTTTGGTATATGCAACGTACACCCATATGCATGTAGTAGAATATTACAAACAGACACTCAAATTCTATTTATATGTATAGATTTTAAGTGTTTGAGCCAATGTAGTTGTGATAAATATCTTCACTAAACGCTGGTTTTTATAAAATGGCTATACCTGTATCCCGGCAGTAACGGACTTCCGGGAGAGGTGAGTCGATCGAGGTTAGCAGGAAGCAAAGATCTTAACTCGCAATGGTTGAAGGTACTGACTTGATACAAACTGTAGAGCCGTCACATTTCAGAAAAATTGTACCGCTTACATGTTTTCATTGTTAATTTTTTTGTTCAATAACCTTTGATTCGAATAAGGCTATATAATATTTATTTTTTTAAAGAAAAAAAAACAAGAAAATTACTCTTTTAGAATTATCTCAAGAGGCGCAGTTATTCTACGTAAAACAACTTCCCCTGTTTAAAACGAAATTTATATTTTGTTTTACTGATATTTAAATAAAGACAATGCCAATTCTTGCAACTTTTTAAACTTGTATCTTGCGCCATAATTTTTGTAACAATATTCATTTCTAAGGTAAAGAAAATAATTATAAAATACTTTAAAATTGATTACAATACACTAATCACATTAAAATATAAAATTACCTCTATATAACTTCTAGGACATGATATAAATAACTTATTTCTGCAATAAATTACCAAGCCGAATACAAGAACTATCATTGAATAAATTTAAATCTTATATGTATTAAGAAAAAGGTAATACGTTGTACCAAGTTCTCGAACCATATCGTCGCTTGGGAATTGGACTCGAGTACCAGTTTATAATATTAATATACAAAAGATTGTCAACACATTAGAAAATCCAATCTGGCTGAATTGTCATGTTTATAAGTGGTATGAGGATTGTAACTTCATCAGCCACGGACGCAGAGAAATAAAATCCGTCCTCCGAGTGGGAAGTAAAAAGTATAGCGATTGGTATTCTCGGAGTGTTGTTGACACAGCGGTGTCTTTATTATTGATGGGCATAATTTATGGGTTTCGACTGCTCGAGGGGAGGCGATAGTAATTTATGAACCCCCGCGGAGCGGTGACTGCTAATTTTTGTCAAAGCGTTGTTTACTTTGTAAATGATGGCGTCTTCGTTTCCGAGACACTGATTTATTTGCTTTTGTTATCCATAGTTTCGCCATTCTAACCATTTATTCAGTTTAATAATAATTGACTCACATATTACAAGGAACCAAAATATCAGAAGATCAGCTGAGCTTGGATAAACCTTAAGTGAAAGGTTCTCTACTAGAGGCCAGATGACGGGACAGTCACAAAGGGAATCACGAGGCGCCCTTGTCCAGCAGAGAATGTCGGAACACGAAACTAAGTTACATTTAGTGATTCGGTTGTTCTGTTTTAAACACTGAATCATAATGTGGAAACAAATCGTACTTTGAAAAAATATTACTGCTTATTAAGTATATTAAAAAAATTTCGCTTTGTGCCTTTGCTGTCTATTTCAAAATAGTTTTACTTTAGCACCAATTCAATTCAAATTATTTATTTATCATAAGATTTTATAATCACTAGTTAATGGTTGTGATTTATTTGCAACAGTTTTTGATGTAAAAAATCCTTATAATTAAGTTTACGGCGTTATCAAAGCGTCAGTACAGAAACATCCAACTGCATCCCGCCATTTTCTTCAATGACGCAAATTTTAGTAAATATCAACACAATTTATGTATTTTTAATGTTTTTTTCAATATTCTGTGTTAAATAATAATATGTATAATATTATTTTTAGAAAAAAAACGTGTCTCGCATTACAGATTGGCTAACAGATTGGCTGTCTGATATTGCTATCTGTGAATCAGTGACAAGTAATGCACCATGAAATGATTGAACAACATGAATTCCCTCATTCGGCCGATGCACTGCGGCATTCGAGAGCTCCGCACTTCTTTGCTTTGCGAATTAAATTTTTATAGTTTTCATTATTTTATATTATATAACAATACAATCAAAGTTTAATCTTCAAAACATTTCGGTTTCTTTGGAATGTTATTGTCAAGGTGTATAAATAAATATTCACGCGAAAAACACGAATGTACTCTAAGTTTTTGCTTGTATCCGTTGATTTTGGTTTTCCTCTCTTTTGTCCAGCCTTGATCATTAAAAGAATTACCACTCCGAGCAAATTATTGCAGTAACATTGCTTACCCTCCAACTGACTCCAACGAGTGATGACTTCATACTTTCCGACTTATTACGTTATTAATGAAATTGAAAAAGTATTGACATATTCATAAGTGCCGGTGGAATAGTATAAAAATGTATACGCTTTTTACAGACTATATGAAAACTTGCAGTTTTCTAGGGCTGTCACTGCACTATTAGCTGTGTTATTTAGATAATTTTACATATATATCAATGTTTTATGGTACGTCAGTAAAGTTATCAGTCACTTAAAAATTCAATTTCTCTTGTCAAAAATAATATGCCAGTATGATACTTATGAGTATTTTATATAAAAAAGGCATGGCTCTGTACAACCCACTACAAATGATGTGATACAAATAATTGTGGTGCGACACAGAATGCCTTAAAACACTTAGCTTTTGAACGACAACCATCGAGATAATAATGAAAAGTTTTTGTTCTGCCTCCACGATGTTGAAATTCAGCTGCGATTATTAATCCAAACACCTCCTCAAAAAATTACCCGTAATAAATGCAATAGAAGACACTGAGTGAACCAAACATCTCAATCAATCAAGCTTGGAAAACATTATAAGTAAGAGTAGCAGTAGCGACTGCAACGCACCCGTCTTTGGCGCAGCCCTACGCGCCAGTTAATGATTTCAACCGGCTTATAGAATTGGGCTATATCGAATCACGTCGCTACCTGTCTGCGCCGGCATTCGACGAGATTTTATAAATTATTGCACGTCACTACGCTTTGATTATTCCCTCAGTCTGGTTTTATTCCGTGTTGTTTTAAAGTTTTATGGCGCTGAAAGAGAAACACTTTTTCAATATCGCAAGTCATACATTTAATTGATGCAACAAAGGAGGTAGTCTACGCCAAGGGTCTACAATTTTTTTTATGAAAACGGTAGCAAACGAGCAGGAGGCTCACCTGCCATAAGCGGTTCTGCACCCATGGAAAGCCAATGAAGACCCACAGGTTCGTTGCCGGCCTGTAAGGAATAGATACGCTCTTTTTTTGAATATCTCCAAGTCGTAATAGTTTGCTATGTATATATACGGATTTTGTACTGTATTTCGGAGAGTGAGTGAGGATATCGGAGGCCCTTAAAAAATTCCGCTTAAGTTCCGTAAAAAACCGGCAACACAACCAATGTGCGGTCTGTGACGCGGTTTTCCATGGGCGGCGGTGGTCTCTTACCATATAGGAGACCCATCTGCTCCGTTGTTCGCTATAGAATAAAATAAATATTCATAATTATTGCATAACCAGGGCTAAAGGGAACTAAAGTTAAATATTTGTTTGACATTTAATCTCTTAACTTCTTTGGAATAAAAGAGCTTACGCGCCCCACATACCTCCATTGTCATTGATAACATTAAACGAAATAAAACGCGCGCATGTAAATACAAATTTGTTCCGGCCTGGCTATCAGCAACAATTCTCTTACTTTAGGAGATGCATTTAAAACTGTTACACAAATATTACAAGTTAAATTCCGTATAAAATGAAGTCTTCTATTATTCTCATTACCCAGTCCTCTTGACATATATTTACTCTCTGTTGCCGTTCCGTGCGTTGTGTGCACTCGTCTCAGCGTTTGTGCACGTTTCATTACGAGATGCGTTAGTGCGGGTTTCACCTCGCTCTGCCGGCGGAAGTGGTGGTGAAAGGTGCTCGCTATCGTTCTAACATTTGCTGGAAATTTCTGTTTATTACTTTAAAAGTATTTAAAGTAAAAACGTAAAATAAGTTATTATTGAAGTCATTTGTTTATGATATAGTGAACAACAGAGTAGGTGTGCCTCGTATATGGTAAGAGAACACCGCCCATGGACAACCGCCGTTGTGTTGCCGGCTTTTTTACGCCATTTAAGCGGAATTTTTAAGGGTCTACTATATCCTTGCTCACTCAGCGAAACATTGTATGAGTACCATTTCAAGTAGGTAATAGTATAATTTCACGTTGAGTATTCTGTGCGTCTGTGTTATTACTCCAGACAAGCCGTTCCAATTAGTGCATCAGCGTATGTTTTCGCATGGCTCTCTCACGGGCTCTTCGAACTACTTGCTAAAATAATAATATTGACGTTTATAATAAATGTATGATTTATTGTACAATATTAAAGATAAAAAAAACAATAAGATGGTTTTAATGGTTTTTTTGTTTTGGGGGACGAGGGAGTCGGAAATTCCGTCATATAGGATACAAGATAGTATATTTATTAGTCATGTTTATCAAATTTATTTATGCTATAATTTTAATATAAATTGTACTGTTGTGAGAGAAATAAAATTCGGATTTCTGCGGATTTCTGGGGACACCAAAAAGTAAATTATAGAAAAGTGATAACAAAATGCATTGTTATTTAAAGGCCTATACGTATTTAGTGTGTGAGGCGCGTGTGTATATGTCTGCGTATGTATTGACTTATGGGTGTGGCTGATTGTTTTGGGTTATTTTTTAGCTCGACCACATATGATATAGAACGCAACGTTCAAACCAATCACCATTAATTATGGCATGTAAACTTTCTGCTACAATAATCCTACGTAATTAAGTACGGCGCTTATAAATCAAAATAACAAGCAATAAATCCAACGAATGGTTTAACGAGTAGCATAATATGGTAAAACGCCGATCACTAATAAATATGCAAATCCGAAGTCGCGTGGCTCCGGTGACCCGAGCGGAATGGCCGACGCGAAGGCGGATCTGGGACGCGATCTAAGCTCTGTCACGCCACTTCCTTTCCTTACTCAGGATTTTCATATAATTCACGTTACGTTTGGCTAATATCCCAGTTGTATAATAAGCGCTAAAATTTGTATAACTTTTCACCCGTGGCAGTGCCAGCTGAAGCATATGTGGACGCACTATTTGTTGATACCACGGGCGCACAGAATTCTCAACGTAAAACGGTAGATGTGCTGTGTTTCGCTGAGTGAGTGAGGATATCGGAATCCCTTAAAAATGCCGCGTAAGTGGCGTGTAAAGGCAGCAAGACAACCAATAAGCGGACTGTGGTGCGGTTGTTCATGGGCGATGGTGTTCTTTTACCATATAAGAGACAGCTCCTTTGTAAGCTATATTATAAAAAAGCACTAAAAACCCATAACACTTAAACCTATACATATGTAAACACACAATATGACTTAACTTTTAAAATATAACATAGCATTTTATTTGAATCATTTTGATTTATTTTTATTATTTTAAATTATTGTGAGATCTTACGAGATTCTAAATCGAATAATTATCTGGATATTCAAAAAATAGTGTCTTTTTGTTTAGCGTAAAGTATTTTTTATGAAAACAGTGGCAAGCGAGGGAAAGCGATCTACCGCCCATTGTCCGCCAGCTCCTATCATTGCAGTGTCACGGGTGCATAACTGGTCTTTAAATTCGGTTTAATTTTATATATTTTTTTGAAACGGTCATTATTTATAGATTCCTATTATGTTTAGCAGGCCTGTGTTATAGCTTGAGGCGTAGAATAACCGTAAACTGTCAACATAGCCGAAACAGTCAGATATAATTGAGTCTAAACATCATTAGGTTCTGTTGTAAACATTGATTTATATGTATTTCTCACAGCGGCAGTAGTTTAGCGAGTTTACACTTCGTAGCAAATAGATTAAGTACTGAAGTTTGTTTCCAACTGCGAAGATCGTTAGTATTTGGGACTGGCTCTTACTCAAAAGTAAGGACAGATTCAATATAACAACACCTTCTATATAAACCCAGTGAGACACGGGACATTCACATTGATTTAATTAAGACAACTATTACAAGATAAGAAAACTAATAAATTATCAGATTTCAAATAAAAATTGCGTGTAAATGAGACAGAGGCACGTGAACTTCAAAAAATGCCCTTGCTTTGGCGATTAATAAAGAAAGGAAATAAAACTATTTACTTAAGAAGTCATTAGTTTTTATTGATGTTTATACAGGATCAATCAACTTGTTTTCAGATTTGATCAATAAGGAAAAACATTTTTCCTCATTTTTCATCAAGAGATAATTTGATTTTCAAGAGAACGAGGGATGATTTTTTAAATAGGGCTGGTTTTTGTTCAAGTTTATTTTAACTTTTACATCGAGAAATGAAATGCACTTTAGTCTATTTAAAAATATTTTAAGTTTATACAGATTCAAAGAGATCTCGTTATAATAAACCTTCATTGAGATTTTTTAGGAAATAAGATGCGATTAACACAAACACGTCAAATTTAACTCCTCTGATTGGGTTCTTATATGGCATAGAGGACAATGGAGCAGGTGGGTCTCCTATATGGTAAGAGAACACCTCCGCCCATGGACAATCGCGCCACAGCCCGTGCGTTGTTTGATTGTTACCTCGACATTTTTAAGAGCCTCTGATATCGTTTTTCACTCAGCGAACTACAGTACAAATATCGTTTCATGCTGAGTATTCTGTGAGCCTGTGGTATCACTTCGGACGAGCCGGCCCAATTAGTTCTTCACTTATGCTTCAGCATGGCTCTTCCACTGAACTTAAAAAAATATTTGTAGACAAATTATATTATGTATGTTTAATTTGTGACACAATTATTATCGTCATATTAGCTCCGTGAAGACTTGACACATGTATGTCAAGTTCTATTGATTAAAGACACCTACAACTGCTATATAATTCAGCAGGACTGTCTGAACGTACAAAAGAACAAAGGCGGCTTAAGCTGCGCCGCGGTTTTCCAATAGATTCTAAATAAAATAGTTTAGGAACGGTGAGTTCTAATTGTTTTTTTATTTATTAGTAAATTAAATTGACAAAGTTGATATCAAAAACTTCTATTGGTTTTGTTCTTTATTGGGTGGCGTTGTGTGAATTTCGTTTATCGTTTACAAACTTTTACACATTGTGGTAAGAAAAATACAGGTATATTTTACTTTGACCTTCTAAAATTGAGTATTTTAACATTAAAAGCGCTATGTAAAGTTCATATGCTCAATGTAAAACAGTCTACGCCCGTGGGATAGCCATGCTGAAGCATATGCTACCGCACTAATTGGGGCGGCTAGTCCCGAAGTGGTCCGGGCTCACAGAATACGCAGCGTGAAACGGTATTTGTGCTATATTTCGCTGAGTGAGTTATCGAAGGGGCTTGAAATGTGCCGCTTAAGCGGCGTAAATATCCGGAAACAACCAATTCAGTTGTCCACGAGAGGCCGTGCTCTCTTACCATATAGGCGACCCAACTGATCCGTTGCCCGCTATACCATAAAAAAGGTAGATCGAAGAAAGATGGTCGAACGTTTTGGTTTTCTATGAACGCTGCCTTAACAATGAGGTATATATGATAAGTTTCAGAACTTGATCATACTACATAAAAAAGTTGGGGAGAGCGTATTTAACTTTCATTTTTATTTGGCATAACTTAATTTGCCTGGTCAAAGAGTTGTTAAACAAAAGATAACGTAATAAAGTTGGTTTGAAACAGTTCTAAGAACGTTTCCTTAAACTGAAACCGCGTTGAAAAACGATACTCGCTCCTGTGAGGTATCAATGGCGCGAAACAAAACTGAATCGTCGTTAGCAAATAAATATCTGTTAGTTTATTTACTACGAGCGGGGGAGGGCCGTGCGAATGGTAATTCCCACGCTCGGAGCGTATTTA
Organism: Delias oraia; assembly: GCA_018230265.1. Taxonomy (NCBI): domain Eukaryota; kingdom Metazoa; phylum Arthropoda; class Insecta; order Lepidoptera; family Pieridae; genus Delias; species Delias oraia. The sequence continues at coordinate 9,121 of DWCF01001155.1, forward strand.
CGAACACTCGAGGTGTAAGTATAAACTCCGCTAATGGGCTCCTAATGTATGAAATGTTTTGTGATTGTTTTATGGTTTATGCGTAGCTATGTCTCGCCTACCCTTGTTTTGGGTTCCTACCGTCTGCACGCCAGAATTAAATTTGGAAGAGTTATTTTTAAATCCAATCTTGACCTTACATTGGAAATATTATCGTTTAAATGTAAGATTTGATCCTGGAACTGTTGTTTTAAAATCGTCTTGCCACTGTTAGGCAACCGAATTGATTTTTAATGCAAGATCTAGTAACTAAAACAATGTATAGTCGTCACTAGAAGGTGCTGCTTTTCAATCTTGGTATTCTGTTCCGTAGTCTGTTTTACATTTTTTTTAAATAATAATAAATAATTTTTAATTAAAATATTAATAAATAATCTAAAATAATTTTTCTCCCTTATAATATTTAAATCATGTCTTAACATGTTTGGAGATGATTTTGTTTGAATATTTAATTTGAATTTGGAACATTTTAATTGAACTACTCTACTCATTATGACTGATACAAGTATTCTGTCGTATCTCTGACGGAATCTATCCATGTTTCAAGATTATCATTTTTTTTCCAGCTGTCGTGGTAATCAGAATAAAAATTTAAATTTTTAAAAATTAAAAATGAAACTAAAATGAAAAATACTATATAAGGCCACAAGCTTTTACACAATATTTAATTCCAAATAACACTCATAACTGTAGTAATCACAGACTTTTTTTCATAGAAATTACGACGTGACAGAAACTTTCATGCAATACAAGCAAGAATATTGGGATTAATTTTTCAAGCAGATAGGCTTATTCCAGTTTTGTATGCTTTTGTTTAGAAATAAATCAAATGTATGTACATTTTAATCGAGCTTAGCTTAAGGTTATTATGAAAACGCAGCCAAACATTTTGGAGGTTTAGCTTGGATAAGTGGTTCTCCACCTCGGATTCCTATAACGTTTGCTTTGTCACGGGTGCGTTGACGGCCATTAAAGAAAGGGTATACTGTTTCTTTATAGGTCCCTCAGTCGTAATCGTTTAAAGATACCTATCTTACGTATTTTATCACAAACAGATGGGCTGTAGGTGCATAGATAACACGGTAAGTATAAGTTGGCGTCGCATCGATTCCCGGCCAAATAAGTTTGGAACGTTCACGCTAACTTGACGTTTAATACAGTTATGGATTTAATCGGGAAGCTCACCTCGCAACGCGATTACTCCCAACTTTATTCTCCGTTAGTTATCGACAAGAGCTTGACCGCGGCTCTTTTTTACCGCCACACAATTGTTTGCGTGTCCCGGGCAGGATTTATGGGAATGCACAATGGAGCATTCGCGGGCTCGGAAGTTATTTTTACGAAAATACGAGGATTTATTTCGTTCTTATGCAACGCGTGTCACATGGGTTTTTATATGCATACCTACTAACGGGAATTTTAACGTTCTTTTGTTTTTTTTATGGAAACGGTGGAAAACAAGCAGAAGGCTCACCTAAGATAAGCGCTATCCACCCATGTACAGTTCTAGTCCTTACAGGGCCGCCGGTTCGTTGCTGGTTTTAAGGAACATGTCCTCTTTTCTTGAAGTCGTATTGGTTTGTAAAACCCCTGCTGGCTGCTGATTCCCCAGAGTGGTGGTGCGTGGCACAAAATGCATTAAAAAATGCTAAATTGTCGAATGATGAACATCGAAGTGATAACGATGAAACTTTGTATTCTGCGTCGATGTTTGATGATGAAATTCAACAACAGGTATCAGTCCAAAGAGTTCCTCCCAAGGTTCCCCGTGATAAATGCGATAGAAGAAGCTGAGCGAAGCAAAATCTCAACGCAACGCCAAAGAGTCAAGCTGATCAGAAAGGATCTGGTCATCAACAATTATAGCCGTTCTACGCTGAATGCAATCTAGGGGAAGAAGCTGATATTTGAGAGCTCCCGCCCAGAGGTGCTCGCAAAACTCCATATGAGGCAGAATATGCGCTTTATAGAGATTTGCAAGCAATAGTCAGAAGTAAAGTATCGATTCGTCCTATTAATCACTTTTTTGTTTGCTCTCTATATATATGTATCTTCGGTCGTGGCTCTGTCAGTCCTAAAGCCGGTGAGAAATATCAGCATGACTAGATTACAAAGAAGTGAGTCTAAAGTTTTCAAACGTTTGCGATGTATTTCGCTGATCTGAAATTGAGTTGAGATGGTGTCAGCATATTGCGTCGACCATGTTCCACGTATGGAGTGGCATTGCTACAACACTTTTCGTTCAGGAGGAGCGGATTTGATTTTTAAAATGTGTGAATTCGATGAACGTGAAAGGCGCGGAATCACAGGCCGTGTAAATGTTTGCTCCATTGTTCGTGCCGCGTGTGCACGGCGAAATTGATATTAATTAAATGAAGTGTGCATATTGGTTACATATGCCGATGCACATGTTATATACTTTGTATCTTCAATGCTGCGAGAATAACTGTGCATTTATTACATCATTAAATGTACCTACGGACTGCCTTTATCCATGTTAATTTTAGTGATATAACTTCGTCGAAAAGCCTTTCTTATTAAATTATAAACACCTGCAGCTGAATTTATACATCAAACATCGAGAAATAATATCATTTTATTTGTATTACCTTAATGTTCATCGTTCCACAACTGAGCGTTTTTTTAAGATATTTTGTGGCACGCTTCACCACTTTATGATCAGCTGCTTGTGTCTGGTATTTCTTAGCCATTCCAGCTTACAACACCCTAAAAGGCCAGCAACGCATTGTTGCTCCTGTTTTTTTTTAAATAAAAAGTTAAAGACACGAATAAAAATCGGATTACGAAGCAATTGTCTAACGGCGGCGAAAATGACTTGCTAGCAAGGATCTTCCCTGTTGGCTAATATATAAACTAACCAATGAAAAGGTTTTAAATAGTTAGTAGAATTATTAAATGACACTTAACTAGGACTAAGGGCGAGTGGTGTAACGCTCATTCTATGAGAGTCCGTTCGTCATCCGTTGTATTAAAAAAGAAAAGCTATTTGAAGGACGCGTGATGTAATCAGAGCGCACAGAATGGTCTGTATGGTGTCGCCAAGCTCAGACGCCGACGGCCATACGAGTATATCACCCGATACGATTTTTACAAATCGCTCAGAATATTCAAAGTGCGATTGATTTGAATTTCACGGCGCATTCCAGTTCCTCACATATGAGAATACTGATGTTGGCCGACATTTGAATACGCAGCGCACTGTTTGTATTCGTCGCCACAGTTTCTCACACGTGTTCACGATTTAGACTAAGTATGGCTTTTATGAAATGTGTTATAGATTATGAAATTTATTAATTATTTTTAATTTCTTCAGTATTTTAACCAACTTTAATGAGAGGAGTTCATCATTTCGGTGCATGAGATTGTTTCGTAGCTTAAAAGTGTACCACGAACCGAGAGGTATCGGGTTCTAATCCTGATCTGGACAATTATAATTTATTCGGACCCTGGAAGGGCTTGACAATTGCCGGGCGAGAATCTTAATACTGTAGCACCCTTACGAGAGCCATGCTGACATACTTATTGAGACGGCTCATACGAAGGGATACCACTGGCTCACCGAATACTCAGCTTGAAATGGTACTTGTATAAAATAAAATTTATTGAATAGGTATAATAACTTAACGCTTTGATAAAGTACACTTAAATTAAGCTATCAAACTGTTTTATCTTTAAAAAAAATAAGGAAAGTCTATAATATCTCTCGATTCACAAAAATTATAAACTAGATTAAGTATTGAATTTAATAAAAGTTTTTCCCATTCTTTATAGATATTAAGATGGCGCCACAACCTATTCAACATAATATTTCGTTCATATACAAATCATATATTTCGTTCATATACGCGGCCAAATTTAGATTTAAATACCAATTTATAAACAAATATGCAATTTAAATATAAAAATTACAGAAAAAAAGAATAAACATATAACAGCCAACATTCCTCGTCAGAATTCGTTAAATAAAAGCTATAAAAAATAATTAAGACAAGCCCTGCCCGGTATTATAATAAGAATTCGCGAACATTGCTATTCTCAGCAGACGCTCTTTGTAAACTTGAAATTTTCCGCTACAATGAAAATGTTACTCGCTCTCCGAGCTTCCGCCGGACATTCCTATAACCTGCACGGTCAACAGGACGCACGCGAGGTACCAGTGAAGCTTAATTGCAATCTTGCAGAGTAAATACTTAACTTGAATTTAGCCTTTAAATAATATAGAATTAATAGTCTGTTAGCAGCGCCCTCCATAGTCACATAAATACAAGATACAAGATAGTTCGTCACATAGAATTACATAGCCGTCACGTGTTAAACGTACTAAACTGACCTCTAACCTTGTCTCAAACATTCTTGCCTTCAACACAATTCGCATTAGTATTATTAAGTTCAGTAATTATATGTTTTATATATCTTTTAAGGTAGCCTTAATGGTTTTTTATCGTATAGCGGACAACGGAGCAGGTGGGTCTCCTATATGGTAATAGACATCGCCGCCCATAGAAAACTTCGCCACATTCTCTGCATTGGTTGTGTTGCAGGACGCCCTCACACCACTTACAACACTTAGGCGGCATTTTTAAGGGCCTACGATGTACTCACTCAGCGAAACACAATAGAAATACCTTTTGAAGTACAACTACAAGCTCACGCCGAGTATTCTGTGATGTAATGTCAAAGAAATGATTCCTGCAACTGTCTCAATTGGTTGTGAACGAAACATAGGCCTTTACTTAAATTTATAAGGATAACAACGGTGCAGCCCTTTGCTATGTCGAAACGGTCAACTGTGTTATTAAATTTGTATTGTCTTTGTAGTAAAGAGACTTGCGAATACTTGATGAAGTCGCGTCGTTAAGTTGTTGTTTATTTAAAAGTTTATATGGGAATTACCATTGTTTCAGAATATTTTTTTTGAATGGCCTTTACTTAATTGGAGAATTAATTTTTGCCGCGACTAGCACAAGGACGTCTCCCGCGAGACATGTACGTCGGTCTGGGCCGTCTCGGCATAGAGCTCCGCCTGAGGGGCTGAAAGATGTCTCACCGATGCAATGTGAGGCTGGGACAGAAGACGGGTCGTCACCATATTTTCCATTGAAGTTTTTAATTTATAAAAAACATATTGACATATACAGAAACCATTCATAAAGAACAAATTGACAGTCGGCAACGCAACCAAAACGCGGATTGCAATTTGATTGTGTTGCCGACTGTTATCTCATACCTGCTTGTCGAAAATATCAATTTTTTTATTATATATCGGATAATGAAGCAAGGGGGTATCTTTTAAAAAAAAACTATTAATATAGAGTAGAATATCTCAAAATGCAATATTAAATATAAACGGACGAAGTTAAGCAAAGCAGACGCTTAAGAGAACCGCAGAAATTATTCAAACCGACCACCGGTGGGTACGTAACATCTAATATTTCACCGAAATAACGAGCGACTCGCGCTCATTCGTTCCTGCAGTTGCTAGCTTAACCTCCGACGGAAAGAGACTCGTCATCAGTTGAACAACACCATATACAGTCATCAGTCATATATTTAATTTATCCGCTTTACATATGGTCCAAGCCATCGGCATTTATATCTTTTTCATACATAATATATTTACAATTTATTTGCTATTACAATTTCAACAGATTACAGTGGTCTTACCGTGTTAAATCTAGTTGGTAAAAATTGCATAGATGATTATCTAGATACAGTGAAATAAAGAAATAAAATAATAAATGACTCCAAATGTCAGATTAATATATACAATACCACATTAAATAAATGAACCTAGGGTTTAATAAAATGATACCACCTAAGACAAGATATACCTCGATTTAGAAACCAAAAGGACGATGAAAAGAAAATTTACCTAAGACGACCTAACGACAACCTTATACAGTAGATTTTTTATGGTATAACGGGTAATACAGCCGACAAATCTCTTCTCTTTTGCGTCTCGGGTAAAAGATCACCGCCGCCCATGGACAACCACGCCAAAATGCACTATTGTTTATTTTCAACTTTCGACTTGTTTATATATGAACTAATTAAATATAATATATTTTATTATATATTACATAATATTAATTAATTATATACAACTTCAAGGATCTCCGATATACTCGCTAATCTAGCCAAACACAGTAAATAGGTATACTGTATCACGCTGAGTATTCTAAGAGGGAAATATCACTGAACGAGCAGGTCCAATAAGTGCATCAGCTAGGCGCGGTCAAGTTCAAATTAAGTTCTATTACTAAATTATTTACATATGTAAATAATTAAATCGTATATTATTAAAGAGTCGTATAAGGTATTAAGCTCTGAAAGATAAGCAAACAGTGGAGAAATTGGATTCAACCAGCGAACTACGCAACGCCGATGCCGGAACGACTTGTGAAGCGATACTCCACTTGGCAAATGACGCCGTTCCGTCCATTTACGGAGTTAGCAATTAGGCGAGGAACCAACAATCCTTTCACTGAGCAATCATATTATTTCTATTTGCGGGATGCTCGGAGATCTCGTTATACACATATTTCTATGTTGGCACATTTCTTTGTGCTTCCAAGGCAATTCATAAATGTATAAGGGTTTTATACTTATAAAAGTCTTGTGCTTTTATTTACGCATTGAAACGTCTTTTTCATATAGAAATGCTGAAGCCAATGCTTACCCACTTTGGGTTGGCTTGTCCGAAATGATACCACGCTGTCACAATACTCAGCGTAAACATAAAAGTATATTGGAGACCCTTGAAATTACACTGCTCAAGCGGCGTAAAATACAGCAAGCATATATTGTGACGTCATGGTCCATGGGCGGCTGTGATCTCTGCACATAGAGAAGACTAGCTTGCTCCGATACCAGATATACCATAAAAAATTTAAAATAGTAAGTTTAGTGGTCACTAGTTAATGACTTTATTTTTTTTGTAGTGTACCGGCTAACGGAGCAGGTAGATCTCCTATATGGTAAGAGAAAACCGACGCCTAAGGTCGAACGCGCCACAGTACGCACATTGGTTGTGTGGCCGGCTTTTTACGTCACTTAAGCGGCATTTTAGGGGCCTCCGATATCCTCACTCACTCAGCGAAATACAGTACAAGTACCGTTTTATGTTAACTATTTTGTGAGCCTGTGGTATGACAGTGTGTCCAGATATGCTTCAGCATGGCTCTCCCACGGGTTAAAAGTTATTGATATAATGCCTATCTAAACTAAACGAATCACTTCTTGATAAGCCTAAAATTTAAGAACAGTTCGACCAAGTCAGTTTTTACTAACGTTACGGCTCCAAGATGGTTCTTATAGAGAGAGAACATAGCGATTTCAATGAAAAATAAAAACACTCTTTCACACAAACCAGTGTAAATAAACACTACGAGAACAACTGCCTAATAACATTTAACAGAATGAAGTCTGTCGGGGCCGGCGAGTATAATAAATACAACAACTAAAAATTGCATTGAAATTGTTAAAGTACATTATACATATATTAAATATTATCTATTACAAGTTCAGTAAATTATGTGCATATAACGTAAGTACAGCGTTGTTGATGTAATCAGTTAGATTTGTATCTTTAATTAAAATTATAATCTTATCGTCTAAAGTCTAGACCGCAGAGAAGAGCCCCATTTACATTTATCAAATTTTGAGAGTCTCGTAGCTTAATGGTTTTAAAACGTGTACCATGAAGCGAGAGATATCCGGAAAATTATAATTTATTTGGTCACTGGAAGGGCTTGAGAGTAGCCGGGCGCGTGCCTTAATACTGTCGCACCCGTGGGAGAGCCATGCTGAAGCATATGCTGATGCAGTAATTGGGCCGGCTCGTCCGAAGTTATATCACGGGCTCATAGAATACTCAGCGTGAATACTTGTACTGTATTTCGCTGAGCGAGTGAGGATATCGAAGGCTCTTAAAAGTGCCACTTAACTGGTTTAAAAAACCAGCCGTACAAGCAACACGCGGATTCTGGCGCGATTGTTCATGGGTGATGGTGTTCTCTTATCATATAGGAGACCGCTATAGAATAAAAAAAATCGTATGTGTCAATAAGACCGCGACTATGAAAAATATTGGTACAAATAGAGCCTGGAGACGCCTAGAGACGAGAGAGATCTGTTGTGAAATAAGAATGGCTAATTTCGGCCGAATAACGCTGATCTCAATTCGCATCTCAGAAAGTGCATGCACTTTTTCGCCGAGGCTTATTATTCGCAAGGCTGCGTTTGAAATGGTGCTTCAGCTGAGTAAAATATTTACTAGGTCAGATTCACTCACTTAGAAAAGCCGAGCGCTGCCGTTCCTACAAAGTTCGCTGTTGCGGTCGAGCCGAGCGTTCAACTCCGTGGGCCCAACGCCGTGCCGCGCCGGACGGGCAGTCTTCATTTATATTATGCAATTGCCGATAGTAGCGTCGCAGCCTGCTTTCACATCAACGATATCGCCACGAGAGGCAGCCTTAACACTTTTCAGATAATCTTCATTTATAAATGACAAGATATAAAAAAGAGATAATATATTTTAAAACGAGATATAAAAGAAGAAAGCATAGTCATGTAATGTATGCAAGTAGGCGGTACCTACTGACTAACAGTTTTAAAACTGGAAACATGATATTTTTCTATAAACTAAAAAAATATATTAATCTATTATAAGTGTAAGAAAACGTTGCTTTAAATTCTTGAATGCATTATTAATTCAAATTGGAGCACAACGACAACTGAATTAATTATTCAATGTTTATTAATTTTTATCGGACAAGCGGAACAGTTTTTCAGGTGAAATGCGTGAATTAATAGAGCTCATAGATTTCCCAGGCGAATGTTAAACCCCAGGCTTATTTTAATACTAAAGTCAACTGGCTGCACGACTACTCGTTGTAACACTACTACTGTGTGTATGCTGAACACACGAGAGAAAATTTGTACCCAATTTAGAGGGTCATCTAACTACATTGATACCAAATATTTATAAGATTTAAAAATAATTTCAGAGTGTGAAAATAAACTTCAATTTATTTCTCTGTAAATAAGTTTAGAGAGCCTCGTAGCTACTTGGCTTAATCAATCTACCATGGAGCGAGCAGGTTCGAACCCGGTCTGAATAATTTTAAAATAAATTAAACTAGATTTAGTAGTTAATTTGACATAAGTTATTAACACAACATGACATTTCGTTAATAGATATTATTATTTTTTTATATAATATTATGATAAATTTTATTCACCTCAAAATACTTTGAGGTGATCTTACTTCTTCTCTACTTTAATTTTTTTAAAATAACGGATAACAAGAGTGATAGTTAAAAACTATACCGCCCATAGAAAACCATATATTTCACGCATTAGTTGTGTTGCTGACTTTTTACATCGTTATGCTATAATCGAATTTTGTACATCTCAATTACCCTCATCCAGCTTGTAAGTTTAGAGGTAAAATATAAAGGCACGGTAAATATTGGACGAATTAATAAAGCCCTGTTGTTGATACCTTCACTAATCAAAACATTCGGCTCTTGCCAAAATATTGTCCTAAGTAAACGTATAAGTTATAACCGCTGACTTGATGAATTATTCAACGCAGTATTAATTAAAGAGCAGCGATGTTGTCGGTACGTATGCCTTATTAAATATATTGGAAATATGAGAATTTTGTGCGCTATAAATGATCATTTTATACTTCACTAGATACCTTACTATTTTTGTAATGTGTTGCTCAATAACCATTGCGCAAATCTCAAGATCCGCTGCAGCGATTTCGCTAATTCATTTTTTAAAATATTCTTCAAAGTGCGATGATGGCTCTTACGCAGCGAACATTTAAAAATGTAATCGCGGAAAAGCGTTAAATCAACACGTAAGTGAATAAATGTGTCAAGCAACGTTTTCTGCACCCAAACACAGCCACAACAGACCGCGTAACGAAATAAAAGGGAAGCACAATAAGCCTTGCCTGACAGTTAACATCTCTCGGCCCAATATTTGATAAATACATCTGGGATGGAATATAAATTAAATAAGTCGCGGGATCTTCGTCGAGATTTTTATTGATGGCCGTAATTTATTAGAGCGGCGCCCGCAGTGTGCTCGCGGAGAAATATGAAGGGCATTACAGCAAAAGGCCTCTTCGGATTCATGAGCAGCCAGCGATTTGATAGCGCTCCACTCTAGAGGCTTCGCTGCGGTGCTCTCGATTGGCTAAAACCCCGGAAATCAACGCCATCGCGATTTATTAATGCTGGCCTTATTTTAAAGCTAACCTCCTAAACTCGAGGGCTATCAGCGTGCGATTCTAAATTCAAATTTCATTGACTCCCGTTGAAATATGCGCTTCAGTTCCATGATCGCTTGCGCGAGTGTTTTTCCTTGTCGTCATCGTTGTAAGATGTTTGTATTCAAAAGATATTTAAATGGTGACAATAAGATCAAAAACCTGTTCAAATTTGGAAAAATATATTCGAATTGTTTTACAGTACTTATTATTTACAGTGCATGCGCCTTTTGTGTCTATTGGATGTCACGGAATACAAAAAATTGTAATATAAGTACGCATTATTTTAAGAGTCCCGTAGCTTAATGGTTTTAAAAGTTTACCATGAAGCGAGAGGTATCGGGTTCGAATCATAATTTAATTTATTATTTATTCGGTCTTGGATAAGCTTGATAATGGTCGAGAGAGTGTCTTAATAGTGTCGCACCCGTAGGAGAGCCATGCTAAAGCATATGCTAACGCACTAATGATGCCGGCTCATCTGAAGTGATACCACGGTCTCATCGTGAAACGGTACTTATACTGTGTTTCGCAGAGTGAGTGAAGACATCGGAGGCCCTTTAAAGTGCCGCTTACGCAGTGAAAAAACTGACAACACAACCAATGCGCGGACTTTGGCGCGGTTGTTCATGGGCGGCGGTATTCTCTTACCATATAGGAGACTCACCTGCTCATCTTTCGTTCCCTACAATATAACTTTTATATAAATCAAAGTTATTGGGATATATTAAAAACCCAAAAAAGAAAGAGTAAATAGAAATTTCAAACACAAAAATAGTGTGGATACATAAAAAAAAGTCAACGGATATTTATAAAACTATGGGACCAAAGATGCCTCCAGGCCACGAATGATAGCCTGAATACAATGAAAACCAGCTGATTTACTTCATCGGATACGTACTTACTGACACCTTCCAAAGTGGCTTATTTTCCTAAACAGTACAGTCTTATATAAACTAAGATCGTAACCAAATATAGTTTCTTAGTTGAACTGAACTTTAAAACAATTTCTGCGAAAATACCTACACTTGGAAACGCCGCTACAAGCGAACATCTCACGAGTGGATAGAATTTTGATATTTCGGAGCAAATCATGTCGGGTAATAAATAGAAATAGTTTTACAATAAAAAGGGTTGGAAAACGTATAATAAAATTTAACGGTTCTTCCAGACTTCGAACGTGGTTCAAATATAAAAATATTTCAAAACCTAAACGACTTTACTCGCTTGGCCTTTGTCCAAACTGCGCTTTGCCTTAAACGCGGAAAGGGAAATGGCCTATATATCAAAAACTCCTCATTATAATAGCATGATAGTCAACTTTAAAATCGTTAACAGACAACTTCATTCATACATAAAAAGCAACTCATTGAATACAATTTTATCCTCAACCAAGCCAACAAGTATCGCATTAAATTAATAGTTTACTGACAGCCTCGTAGCTCAGTGGTTTTATTATCCTACCACGAAGCGAGACGTGTCGGGTTCGATACCTGGTCTGAATAAAAATTTTATAATTTTTTTCGGTCTGTGGAAGGAGTTGACAGTAAGTGAGCGAGTGTCTTAACACTATCTTACCGTGGGAGTGCCGTGATGACGCACTATTTGGACCCGAAGTGATGCCACGGATTCACAGAATCATCTTTTCAGCCGTATGACATCCACTGCTGGACATAAGCCTCCTCTTAGGATCTCCATGCATACTTATCGGAAACGACCTGGATTCACAGAGAATACCAGCGTTAAATACTTGTACCGTGTTTCATTGAGTGAGCGAGGATATGCGCGGCCCTTGAAATTATACCGCTTAAGGGGCGTAAAAGGCCGGAAACACAACCGAAGCTCAGTTTGTGCCGCGTCTGTCGATAAAATAATAGTTTAAAACCAAATTTGTTGCATAAAAAATAACAAACTCGTAGCAAATTTAGAGAATAAACATCGAAAATATATTTTTATTCTGGAAGCATTGACTCAATGTGATATGAATCCAATTCCAATTTTCTTTTATCTCCAGCTATAATTTTTCGTCAACAACTCCTTGACGCTACAAAAAATATTTTATTTTAATATTCTAGGTAAAATTTTATTTCTAGTAGGTACACGAGTTAACATTACAAAGATTACATCTTTGACGTTCGTGCATTAGCTTGAATGTCAAAAGATGTGTACTTAGCTCTTGAATTACTTCGGAGTTTTTGTTTTATTTAATAGACAAAAATACCACATTCAACACAAATAATCTTAGTTGACTGAAATAACCTGATTGATTGTAGCATCATTTTCAATATCAATATATTTACGTATTCCCCTCTCGCGTGAGGATAGATGGGATTCACACTGTGAATGGCAATTACCGAACTAAAATTTCACGGTACCAGTGTACACCTTACATAATCAATGGAATAGAAAAGTGGAAGACTGACATACAAATCCGCTGTGTCACCATTTATTTTTTTATGGTAGAGTGGAAAACGGACCAGGTGGGTCTCATACCGCCGCCCATCACCAACCGCACCGCGTGGCGCCTGCTTTTTACGACGCTTAAGCGACATTTTTAAGGGCCTTCGATATCTTCACTCACTCAACTAACACAGTACAAGAATATAAGTACCGTTACACGTTGAGTATTAGGTAAGCCCGTGGTATCACTCAGGAAGAGCCAGCCCAATTAGTGCGTCAGCATATGCTTCAGCATGGCTTTATAGATTCAAAAATGGGTATGATATAGCAATATGGTAATACAAGTGATTTTTTTATTTAAATAATATCAGTAATCACCATATACATTCATATTATTTTGGTATGGGCCAAAGAAATAATGAGTGTCGTTCATTAAATTTGGAACAATAATGAATTAAATAACAATAACTCAAATTAACGCGAGGTGAAGCAATTATTCCAATTGTTAAATGTGTCAAAGAAATGTTCGTACTGATGGCAGATTTGTAAAAGGAGCTAGGAGGCGCAGTTCGCTCTACACGGGCAGTGGTGAACCTTTTGTTTTACTTGATTTAAGCTTAACGTCTAATGAATAGCATTAAATATTTTATTAATGCCCTCAGTTGCATGTCCGTGGGCAGTGGATCAATTATCCTGGGTCAGCCATCCATAAACGAGCATCCCGTTTTGTATGAAATAAAAATTCAACAAAATCGGTCCACAGACGACAGGCTATGAATGATACTTTAGAAAATACACATCAAACTGCTAACCTCCATTTTATCTTCCAATTTCAATTGGAGTAATTAATCTTTTTTTTATTTTATAGCGGACAGCGAAGCAGGTGGGTTTCTATATGGTAAGAGAACACCGCTGCCCATGATCAATTGCGCCAATTGGTTGTGTTGCCAGCTTAAGCGGTACTTTTTAAAAGCCTCCAATATCTCCACTCACTCTTCGAAATACAGTACAAGTACCGTTTCACGCTGAGTATTCTATGAGCCCGTGGTATCACTTCGAACGAGCTGGCCTAATTAGTGCGTCCGCATACGCTTCAGTAACGCTCTCACACGGGTGCAACAAACACTCTCCCGGTCACAGTCAAGCCCTTCCAGGGACGTGAAAATTATAAATTAATTTTCTAATTGTCCGGACAGGGATTCGAACCCGATACCTCTCGCTTCATTGTACAATTTTTAAATCATTAAGCCACATGGCTCTCAAAACGGATCACTTAGTAAAAGGTAATAAGTTTCTTTAAAGTTGTTCAAGGAGACATTAACATAGGAACTATACACTGTAGCAAACATAACGCGACGACATTCGCAAAGGATTAAAATTTCACCTCAAATAACCCCTTTCGCACTGAGCACATGCCGGCTTATTTTATCTCACGTTCCCTGCAAGCTTAAACTGGATTAATTAATTCTAAACTCGACACAATCACCTGTATTGTATATTCAAAATACGACGCCGATTTGTATATCTAGTTCTGGTAACACACATAAACATACACAAGGACATCCCTGGATACATCCCTGGATCAACGTATGTAATGTCCAGTTACATATAGATACAATATAATTTAATTTCTTCAATAATAAGTTATAATAACCTATTAATAATTATTTAACATTTAAAAATAGTGCATGTCAATAATAATGACGCTAAGCCTACAGATTACATAATTTGAAATATAGTCACAGATTATATCCCCTCTAGCACAGACTAAAGCAGCAGTTGATCATACGGCGACCTCCGCAAATAGGATTTAGTCGAGTAATTATTGTTGGAATACAGATTATAATGATTAAACGTAACAGATGTCATCTTGTATTGATTAGAGCAGGACGACTAATAATTGTCATTGTTATTAATTATTGTTTTGTTTCGTTGGCTTAAGCTGTTATGGCAATTTATTTAGTTTTGTTGTTCGTATCAGCTATTTTTGTATAAACTCATACATATGTATACTCTTATTGGACATCATCATTAGTCAGCGTACGCACCAACACGGCTGTTTCGTGGGTTATATCTTTAGTTAACCTGAAAAAGGAGTGTTTCCACATTTGATGCATTATTATTCGTCATAATATTTAGTTGTTACATTAATTTAAAAACATATTTTCTAAATGTATGAAAAGTTTTGCGGAATTATGAAATATTTGAAAAGTTATCGGGACGCGTCCAAGGAGCGAGCGAATTTTGATAAATTGTTTGCAAGTTTTTAATATGCTCAACTGAAGTTTAGAAAACGTTTCATTGGCACATCATTTGCTCTGCTGAGGAAGTAATGATATACTTTGTATCAATTACTTCACAGATTACGTATCGTGTAACGTGTAAAATTGCTTTACAGCAAACCAAAATGCCGTCATATCAGAATGGAGCATAAAAATCTGTAAACAGTAATAAATTCCATAGTAAGCTTCTTTTTGCTTTCGAAACTTAAAATAGTTGGCTTATAATTCATCGCGTCGGCGAGAGAAAATATTAAAGCGACTTGCCTAGCCGGTCATTTCAGCCACAAGCGAACATTTGTATCGAGGAACATTCTCGAAGTGTCATTTATGTCACGGCCTACATGCCAAGTGTCGCAGAAAAAGTTAAGAACAAATAAAACAATAAGTTTAATTTACACTGAGTGCATCTTCTTCGTGACTTCGCGATACACGCGGCATTTGTATTTTAACTTTTACTCTGAGTAATTGAAATTGTTTTCACGTACATGTATGATTTTTAGAATTATTTTAATAATAGGGACTGGTGTTTCGAAGATAGAATATGTTATTTTATTTAAATAGAGGCCAACGAGCCGGAGACTAGCCTAGATCACCTAGAATGATCCCCCGCCCATGGACACCTACAACACCTGCTGAGTCGTTCATATACAATCTGTTTAAATGATACTAAGAAAAAGGATATGAGGTTATAGCTCACCGATTTTGGTGAATTAGGCTTCAAACGATTATCGCTGATAATTTTTATGATATAATAAATGAACCTACTATAAAACTATAACATTGCAATAAAACTGTATATATAAATATTGTCAATAATGCCATATGAAGCTGTCATTTGGCATTACTTCAAAAAATATTTCGTTCTATAATTTGTTTCGGCTTGGTGGTAGATTCCAAATTATTGCCTAGTTTACATATAAAACCTAATGGTAATGATATTAAGATGTATTCTTGAGAGTCCCGTAAATAAAACGTTGCGTTTTATTTACTCCGAGCAGTATGCAGCGGTTCGAATGGAAGCCGAAATGCAGCCCACTCCACGTCATTATACATTGCCGACTGACATAAACGCTCGTGCGCTCGTCATGAATTTCCAAGTGACGTGACGTTTAAATTCGAAATTCGAACAGAAGACAAACCATAGCCTAACCAAATTCGTGTCAGCGTGAGCACAGATAATGGCGGAGTTAACAAAAGATCGACTCATAACGCGGCGCGTTGAATGGGACGCAAACCGAACGGCGAGCTTTTAATTAGTGAACGTTCACTCTATTGAATGGGAAATTGAGCGATTCCAAAGTTACATTACATATTGTGTGCGGGGCATGGCCTCAGCCAGCTCTCGGCTTTATCATTGCAACGATTTCACGCGTCGAGACTGTGGCTTCCTTTTTTTAATGGTATATCGGACAACGGAGGAGGTCTCGTATATGGTAAAAGAATAATGCCATCCATGCTGTGTTGCCGGCTTTTAACGCCACTTAAGCGGCATAATTTAAAGGGCCTCTGATATCCTTACTCAGCGAAACACAGTACAAGTACTGTTTCACACTGATTATTCTGTAATCCCATAATAACACTTCGGACGAGTCGGCCCATTTTATGCGTCTGCATGGTTCTCCCTCGGGTATGACAATGTTAAGGCTCAGCCACAGTCAAGTCCTTCCAAAGACCGAATCAATTATAAATGTATGGACCGGGATCCGAACCCAATACCTCTCGATTCGTAAATTTATAAGATAACTTAGCTACGAGAGCCTCAAAATCTATCTTCGATTATCTTTTACTTGAAATGCATATCTGTCAACTTTTTAAGTAAATTCAAAAAGAAACCCGAAAGGCAGGTTATAAATTGTGTATTTTTTGCCTTATTCCACTCCTATCTCGTCGTCCGTTGACCGATTTGGCTAAATGAGGTGCCGATTGAAAGGGTCTCGCTGCAAAATACTCCTCATTTTATCAGATTTATCAGATTTTAAAAATGTACTCTTTCAGGATACTCAAAGAAAAGTTTCAATATACTAATATAATATATTGTATATGATATATATAATAATTACGCGAATCACACGCACGTATGTTTTGCTTCTTTGACTATTTCTTTGACTGTAGCCTTTACCCTGCCTCACTCTATCAATTCTGCTACTTGCAATCTGTTTCTTGTGCCGGGAGGAGTGGAGAGGAGAGCGGGAGGAGATGGCGCTGAAAGCCGGCGACCTACCGTGACTCACTTTTTGTTTGTACCGTCGTGTGTTTGTTCCTCGTATTATATTTATGTAATTATAGCATGTGTTGCACAGTAAATAAATCTTCAAACTCTAAATGAACTCCCGATGAATCGATCAAGCTATTCGGAAACGATGTGTTCCTAACGACGATAAAGCCTTTCGTCAGGTTTTCGTTAAAGTTTGTTGCTTCTATTTTCTAAAGCTGAAAATATGAATTTTCATATTAATTACTTCGAGCAGCGGGCTCTATTAAATTACAAATTGAAATTTTTCAATAATTCATGGCCGGAATGCTTACCGAATCCAACTGGCCGCATAATTATAAGCAACGAAAATTCAATGCTGAATTTTTAAAGTGCGCTGAATTTTTTAGAACAAGGAGTTAGTATTATTCTTAATGAACGGCGAGTTAATCTGAAGGCAGTAGGTCAGAGGCCGAACGCGCCAACTCGACAAGTGTGCCGGCCTTTCCGCTCGATGCGCGCCTCAAGGGGCTTCGGGCTGTCTTTGTGCCCGACCTTCCACCCTTTTTTACCTTTTCTTCTTCTACACCTAGTCGGAGGTCGCAGCTAGCTCAAGTGTTCAGTATTATCAATAGAAAAAAGGGATTGTAATTCGTTCTAATAAAGGCCCAAGTTAGGAGTGTCTTCATGTAACTTCATCATCAGCTTATCAAGTCCACTGCTGGACATAAGCCTCCCCCAAAGACGCCCACCTATTACGATCTTGAGCGATGTGGGTCCAGCGGTTGCCCGCGACCTTCGTGAAATCGTCTTTCCATCGCGTGGCGGGACGTCCCACTCTGCGCTTTCCAGTACACGGTCGCCACTCGAGAACCTTTCTTCCCCACGTTAGAAGTTTCTTCATGTAGCTTATATAGAAACAATTAATAAAGTTGTTGGTCATTCCACAACTTAGCTTTTTAAAACATTTTGTATCTCGCGCTACCGTTCAGGGAAATCAGCTACCTGCAGAAGTATTCCCGAATCAATGCAACTTGGACAGCTTTAAAAAGAGCCCATCTGTTCCAAAAGAGCCGGCAACGCATTCGAGCCCAGCAGAGGACGGGGAGCGTCCATGGGCAGAGGACTACTTATCCTAGATAATCTACCTGCCCGTTTGTCTCTGTGTTTTCATAAAAAAACCTTTTTATGTAACTTACATGAACTATTACGCTTCGGAATGATTTGCTTACACTTAAAAATGTACTTGTACTCGTGGTCGTACAAAATGTTAAACTTTCTCCGATTCTCTGCTCAGATTCGAGCGCGTTCTTTCTCATGTATATTTAAAGATACAATTTTTTTCCTTTGAATCTTCTCCCGCTTGGCGCTGTCAGTCTATGAACGAAATATCAAGATGTTTAAAATGCTGATTGATCTTAGAATGTAATAGCGCTAAAGAATGTTTAAAACTTTTTTTAAATTAGTTAATACTAAATCAGTTTTTAATTTGTGGAAATTATTCTGCTGAGTATTCTGTGAACCCGTGGCATTAGTTCGGAGTAGCCGGTCCAATTAGTGTGTCAACATATGCATCAGCATGGCTTTCCCACGGGTGAAAAAACCAATTAAATCAATTAAAGCAAAGAAAAATAAGGAGATATTCTTTTGCTTCTAGAACTTCCTGTTATATTTCCATTTTCTCACTTGTGATCGAACACGAAGTCTCAGTCTTTTGCGTCGCATTCATGTTGAATGAACTAAAAATAACATGTCTGTGGCATATGATATACGTACGTGTTACTTCTGACACTATCGCTTCTCGTTTCTGTCCCGGACTGCATAAGATACATGATATTCTTTATTTGGCCCCAGTTTTGATAAGGATATGCCACTTTATGCCAACTACGGTTGTAATATGTGCTCTTTTGTTGAGAATTTTCATACATGTTTGTAAAAATACTACATAGAAGGCATTCATTCATATTAAAGATTATTTGCTTACATGTATAATGTAATAAGATTTTCAACTGAATTTAAAAACTCATCAAATCTGCGTAATTTGTGTTTCTGATTATTACACTACATATCTAAGCTTTTTTTTGTCATTCTTTCTTAAAATACAGTCGTAATTTGTAATTTTTATGATACCTATAGCGCGAAAAGTTGTAGGCGTGTCCCTTTTATTGTAAGACGCCGCCGACCATGGAAAACCGCACTACAAACCGTGATTTCGTTGTGTTGTCGGCTTTTACTCTTTTTTGTCAGCCTCCGATCCTCACTTATTTAGCGATACACAGTACAAGTACTGTTTAACGCTGATATTATGTGAGACTGTGGTATCATTCCAGACGAGCGGCGGTGATCTCTTACCTTAAAGTGTACCTGATTGCACCATAATGCTATATAAAAGAAGCATATTTTTGTTTAGTCAATAATTTGATATTTTTATAACAACAATTCCTTCGAGACTATTAAACACTTATATTAGATAGGGGATTATTATTTTGTCTATAAATAAAGGAGGATATAGGAGCTCAAACGATCCAATCTTCCAATACGTGGACTAAAACATCAGTGAATGGCGGTGCCCTACATACGTGCTTATTACCGATTTAGCAATATTTAACCAATTCAATATAGTCCAGAGCAAATTGGATCCCCCATCCGATATGACAATAGTGATTTGAAGTTATGCAGTTGACTGTTCCACTACGCGAGGCTAGAATTAGTTTGCGGACGCCATATTGCAATTAATTTTTCATATAACGATATTCAAATCACTCAAATGTTAATGCATAAATCTGTGTGTTTTATTACATTGTTCTTGTTTTCCAGTCATTTCGGTTACCTTGGTTTTTGTTGGTAGATGACATTTTTTATTGTGTATTTTGTGTTAGTATGATGGCGCTGAATAGCATCGCTTGTTCTGCCCCTTCTTCACTTGTAATACAATATTTATTATATATAGTTAATTAACGTAATTTGTGAGCTTCGTAGCTTAATAGTTTTAAAAGTGTAACCAGAAGTGACAGGTGACAGCCACAGGAAGACATAATTGTCTAGTTTGAGATTCCAACCCGATCGAATCTCAAACCAGACAAATATAAATTATAATTTATTCGGTCTCTGGAAGGGCTTAACAGTTGTCGGGCGAGTGTCTTAATACTGTCGCACCCGTGGGAGAGCTTTGCTGAAGAATATGCTGTCGCACTAATTGGGTCGGCTCGTCTAAAGTGATACCACGGGCTCACAGAATACACAGCGTGAAACGGTATTTAAACTGTGTTTGCCGCCGTGAATTACGATATCGGAGGGCCTAAAAAGTGCCGCTTAAGCGTAAAAAGCCGGTAACATAACAAATGCGCGGCTTTTACTGTTATTAGATAAATGAAACATATACTGTAGTTTATTACTTATATAGATGAATTATTAAGATTAAATTATGAGAAATTCTAACAAATTATACCTTGTGAGTTAAAAAATATTAAATCAAACAAGTCCATTCGCTAAGATGCGATGTGTTGAACACATCGATATACCCATCTAAGTCTAAGAAAACCGTACACTATAAAGTAAATCTACCGAAAATATATGTAGTAATTATAGGAATATAATCCCGGAGCTGAATTAACTTACTACGAACTAAGTTGACCACTAGACATTTCGTAGTAATATAATTAATACGAAAAAGCGGTCTGGCTTTTTAACATTGCTTTTTAAGTTTATTTTGTATAATAGGTCAATCTACTTAAAACTGACTGGGCTTAATTTTCCTAATGATATTATATATATATGATACGCATAGAATCATTTCTTTACTAATTTAAAGACAAAAAAAGTATAATATGATTTGCTTTAGACTTATTTAAAATTTATCAATACATAATAAACGTGGAACACCCATGCTGAAGTATATGCTGACGCACTAATTGGGCCGGCTCGTTTGAAGTGATACATGGGCTCACAGAATACTCAGCGGTAAATAGTAGTTGTACTTGAAACGGTCAACTGTGTTTTGCTGAATGAGTGAGGAAATTGGAGGCCCTTATAAATACCGCTTAGAGGCGTAAAATGCCGGCAATATAACCAATGCGCGGACTGTGACGCGGTTGTTCATGGGCAGTGGTGTCCTCTTTAGAAAACCCACCTGCTCCGTTGTCCGCTATAACATAAAAAAAACAACAAATAATAAGGATACACTAAAATTATAAGTGTAAGTTTTAAAAAGGAAGCGCTCGGCTGTATGCCTCACCCAAACAAATACAGCGTCAACTCTATATGACGACACTGAAGGGACTGTGCATTTTATAGTGTTATACAGAGTTGTCGTTAAATGGAGAGAAGAAAAGGTGGATGGAAGACAAGCTAAACCAACTAAAGCTAACCAACAAATACATATATGAAAAGAAAATATTTGGACCACCAATAAAAAAGAATTCACTAAAATAGCCAATTGATAAAATGGAAAAGGAGAAGGCAGTGCTTGAATACAAAAATAATCAAAGTATGAAAAACTTAATGAGAAGAAGCACAGGCACTCCCTGAGTCACACGACCAAGACGGCCAACGGACCAGAGAAGGCTTTATTTATAAAATGTAATCAACGCGGCCAGGATCCTTGCTTGTAAGTTCAACCTATTTAAGATATTGTCAATGGTGATTGAAAGTAATGCCACACTAACGTGAACAAGGCAATAACTCCACAAACAGGATTGAGGAGGCCGCAAACTTTGTTTGTGACTATCGAAAGCCTTATCAATGAAAGAAAAGGATTAGAGCAAGATAAATAAGTGGGTAGATAGGTACGAAGTTGTGAAAAGTTTTATCAACCATCTAAATACCCGTTATCTCGATTCTTTGTTATCTTCGCGTACTTAAGTCCTGTTGGGGAATAAGTTTCGCGGGAATATGTGGGCTCAGATTGTGCCAAACTTACATTGTGTTCTGAGCAGTCGGAGGCCTGTTTTTACACTTTGTTACAGTCCTTTGTCCGTTTCGGGGAAAATATAAAAGTTACCGAATAAACACAATACGAATTTTGTGAACTATATTTACAAAGGGGAGCGCTAGACTTCGAGTGACCCTTCTTGTGCCTCCGCTGAACGTACGTTTCATCAGAATTTAATTGATCGCATCGCTTCCAGTGGTGAGTGCAAGCGACTGAGAAAGGACAATTTTCTTTTAATTCTATAGCAGACAACGAAGAAGGTAATATTGTATCCTATATGATAAGAGAACACCGCCGCCCATTAACAACCGCGCCACAGTCCGCGCATTGGTTGTGTTGCCTGCTTTTACGCAGCACTTAAGCGGCACTTTTAAGGGCCCACAATATCCTCATTCATACTTCGAAATGCAGTACAAGTAACGTTTCTGAGTATTCTGTGAGCCCGTGGTATCACTTTGGAAGAGCTGGCCGATTTAGTGCGTCAGTATGTCAGAATCGCTCTCCCAAAGTTTAAAATTAAGAAACTTTAAAATACGAATACCTTGTTAACTTAATTAATTAGGAATAATAAGTTAGTATTTAGCAAATTATACGCAATAAAAGGGCCGGTTCGTCCGGATTGATTTCTCAGACTCATAGAATACTGTACATAGACTCGTCCTGTGTTTCGCGGAGTGCGTGAAGATATCGTGGTGTTATGAAGGTTATACCGATTCAATGGCGTAAAAAGCCGGCAACATAACCATAGCGCAGATGGTGTCGTGGTTGTGTGGTGGCCCGTGGTAAAGTCATACCATCAAGGAGATGCATCTGCTTCGTTATCGGCAATATATAAACAACAATGTAACACGCTTAGGAGTTCTTTCGTAATAAATATATAATTACGCAATAACACATCTATGAAAAAAATGAAATGTTTAAGAATGGTACATTATCAGGAATAATCCTAAGCATGGTCAATCTTTGTACCTTCGTCTGAGGGGTTTAGGAGTCGCGGGGAAATTCGAAACTCCTGCCAAATAATATGAAGAGGGTCTAATCCGGCTTAGCGGTCGAAATCAAGATAAAATATGATCGTTGTGGCAGAGGCCTGGTGCAGTAACGAGGCGATACAAGTAGCCCATTCACTAATTGCTGCGACCGCTTTCGCCCCGATGCGGTAGCACAAGCCTATTGACACTCGGAATCAGGGGTAGCACCTGTGCGGTGTAACGGACTCAAGACGCCCACAATAGCTTTGTAGCGATAGGCCATACTATCTGGAGAACAATGCGGCCCTCGCACAATGCGCTCATAGCCTCTATTCAATGCCTCTGCTACAATATTACATGAATTGGACTGACATGTATATTTATGAATGTATATTTCTCTTATGTTTAACCAACCAACCAGTGGGAGATACTCGTCCGTGATACCTCGGGCTCACAGAATACTTAGCGTGAAACGGTACTTGTACTGTGTTTGGCAGAGTGGGTGAGCATGTCTATGGTGTGATGTGGGTGATGTGTATAGGAGACCCACCTGCTGCGTTGTCGGCTATACTATAAAAAAATACTAAATAAATGTGAAAATAGCTTTGTCTGTCTTAACCACTGAACTTTACATTCCAAATTAGGGTAAAATTATTTAGCTTAGCTCTATTATGAAACAACAAATCGTTCAGTTCAATTTTGATTAATTAAACTCTGTGTGAGCGTAATATTTCGACTAATATATTACTAGACTATTCATTTTTATTTTACACAAAGATGAAATGTAATTGAAATCAGCAGAGCGGAGAGTAATGTTAAACTACGTCCAAGTCATGATTTTCATTTAAAAAATCAAGTCTGGATCATTTCAAAGAGCTTAATTGTTTATACTGAAAAGGCTCAAGTCTATTAACCTTTTCTGTCTGTCTCGCGTAAGTTTAATGCAATAAAATCCAACTTTGGTCGCTGGGACTCGTCAGCTCTGACACTAATGACGCATATCTCACTTCATAATTTCAAAATCTCGATAAATCTACAAGAGAAATTAGCAGTAGTCTGTTGATTTTTGTTAATTGTCTTCTGTTTTTATTAGCGTTTTTAAGAATCCATCACCATCAGCTTATCAAGCCACTGCTGGACATAGGCTTCCCCCAAAGACGCCCACCTGTTACGATCTTGAGCGATGTGGGTCCAGCAGTTGCCCGCGACATTCATGAGACCGTCTTTCCATCGCGTGGCGGGACGTCCCACTCTGCGTTTTCCGGTACGCGGTCGCCACTCGAGAACCTTT